>JAMKCH010032131.1:0-22816 GCA_023653785.1 Ophioderma brevispina | reverse complement strand
AGAGCGAAGCTGTCTGTCTTCTTGCCTTAAATGGCACTTTCACTAAAACAACTCGTCATGACTAGATAGTCTATGATAACATCAACCATAAAAAGTTAGACTATCTTGTCATGCTCATCAGGACAGTTTACATTGGGCTGCCAAATTTAGCAGCCTGTGTACATGTGACATGAACTTTTTTGGGGGAAACAAATTGTCGCAACGGTTACCAATTAGTATTTGAGACAATATTCTACAGACTCTAGAGAGGCTATGTATTGTCAAAAGAAAAGTAAATTTTTATTAGGAAATTACATCTAAAACATTTCAAACTTAAACGGCCATGGAACCCACAGAACAGTTGTAAATTATGGCACCAAAGAATATGCAAACTTTTAAAGGTGCGTGTTCCGAGTCTTTGGACCCACCCGATTTACCCGGAAGTAGTATCATTTTGATCTCAGAGAAAGGCCGTATTTTCTCATTGTCGGTCCTGAAAAAAGAATTTGAGCTCTCAAATACATTCATTCCCAAGATATAAACAAAAAAAAACCACCGTTTTAGTGGTTAACCATCAATATTAGCAAAGTATAGAATTACTTGCAAACATGCATTTATTACGTCTAACATCAAAATGCAAGTTTGTTTCCCAATGTACCTTGATGGGGTGTATCATGTCAGTGCCAGGCTTCTCATATAAGTAAGACACAACACACATAAACGGAAACAGCTCCCTTTTAAAAGATTATTGTCAAAGTACAATTAATGGAACTAGTGCCTTCCTAGCTTTCTACACTGTTCCTAAAACTGTAACTTGTAAGTATCATTATGCCATGTACAAACAAGGCAGCCAGCCTTACCATGGCCATTCCATGTTGCAACTCGAGCGTGCTGAAGTAATGGTGGGTAACCAACTCAAAGGCTGAATAGATTACAGAATGACACAAAACCTTGCTATATGAAAGCAATCCAGCGAGTATGATATCGAATCACGGAAAGGCTCATCTTGCATGTCTCAAGTGGCAGTGCACACTTTGCAGGAACACGGTTTGGTCTTGACTTTCAAGACTCAGTGGACTTGGAGTTTTTCCTTGCCAACAGCAGTGACCCTTGCCGCTACCTGATTGTCGAAGGCAAAGAGCTAGCTGCTAGAGCTCCAAACATC
The DNA here is from genome assembly GCA_023653785.1 of Ophioderma brevispina. NCBI lineage: Eukaryota > Metazoa > Echinodermata > Ophiuroidea > Amphilepidida > Ophiodermatidae > Ophioderma > Ophioderma brevispina. Next base: position 21,672 of record JAMKCH010032131.1, on the reverse strand, counting down.
ACTGGACAATAAATAAAGCAGTGTAAAGCAGGTACACAATCAGCCACAGTTAAGTTCACAGTTGACAGGTAATCGGGGTTAGCGAATTCTTGTTTATTTTGGTCTTGCTTGTCCTTTGGCGTAACTTATTTGGAGACGATATCACCATTAAGTGATAGACTTGGTATAAGATCTGCCATGCTGCGTTGTCACTGTCACTCCTATCTGAAGTGACGGGTATGTGCTTCGGCCACAGTGTTGCCAACAAAACCATTTCGAAGGCGCCGGCGCTATTTTAAAAAATTGCTTATTTTGGGGTCAGATTTCAATCGTTCATTTATCGCATGAGGGCACTATTTCTTCAGAAAAATTGCAATTTTTGGTCAAAATTAATTAAGGGTGATAGAGGATCATAAAGGCTAACGGCCAGATTTCTTTATTTTCAGATATATGTTATTTTAATCGATGTAAATGAAAATCTGAATAAAAGATGGGGGTCACCGACTTAGTTTTTGAGGTATGACGTGTTCAAAAATCGCATTTTTCGGAAAAATGTGTACAGAGCTCTATGGGAATGTGAGAAAAATACTCCATTTTCCTCATAAAAATAACTTCTGACGGCCAGATTTTTTATTTGGAATCTATGTAAAGTCAATGCAGATCTTTAAGGCGCATCAATAAAAAGAGGGGGGTAACGCGACTTAGTTCTTGAAAACTGTCAAAATGTACCAAAAATTACACCTTTTTTCAATTTTACTGGTCTTGGGATAAACTGTGGCGGGGCGCAGAATTCTTCGCGTACCTACGCACCGAAACTAGCGCTAGGTGTCCACGCATCAAAACCGTAAACAAGGATTATGATAGAAGTACGGTTATCGGCAGTTTTATTCATCTACATAAGTGATTTCTATCATCCTTAGAAATAGAACGCTATAAGTGGCATAAACGTCAGACTATAACACAATTACCTTCTAAAGGTTAGTTTAGAAAGATGCTGATGGAAATATGTAAACTTCATGCACGAAACTCAACAATAACACAACTAAACATATAAAAAGAAGAGCTAAGAAGCCACCAAACAAAGTTTGTGCATCTGCATGCAGGCTAAAAATGCTGAACACAAGGCCAAATAAAACCTTTTTGTGTGGCCATTATTTGCGATCCTTTCAAAATTCACCTTGCGACTCATGAGGGTGGAAGTAGTTATTTGGGGTCTCTCGAATTCCGAAGGTTCAAATGTCCGAAGATTCGTTTTCCGAAAATGCGTTTTTAGGATTCGCTTTTTTTTTAATCTTTAAAAGGCGCTATTCCAAAAGTAGGGTTTCGCTTCCGAATAGTGAGAAGTTCACGATTTCGATAATTGGAACGCGTTCTATTCCGAGGTTTGTAAAAGGTGACCGCTTTCCGAATATGGTTCGATAGGTTTAATTAAGAAAGATTCGCTTTTCCAAACTAAACGGTTCGCTATTTCGGAAACACAGATATCCAGATGGCCTGACGTGTTCTCTATTCCGATTTCAACAGGTGTTCGCTATTCTAAGCTGTTTTATGAAACAATTGATTTGAGGCAGACCAGTTGTTATAAGACCAAGTTTTAGTTAGGGTTAGGTTTAGGGTTATAGAGTTAATGTTGCCAAAAACAATTTGATGGTGTCATCAGCACCAAAAACAGAAAATAGTCTGATTTGTGAAAATTTGTTATCTCAGTTGGGTTTCAAAATGTGGAAATAAAAGGGATACATCTCATAATAAATACTAGTAGTGCAATCGTGGCATTTAATTAGTTCAATAGTTATATATATAATTGATCATGTTTCATTAAGGGGTCCTCTCGATATTCTAAGGTTTAAATTCCGAAGTTCGCTAATTCACACCGCAAGTGTTTATAGTTGGAAACTTTTAATGATGAAACACGCCTTAAAATTCGAAGCCCCTCATGGAAAATGGCGTTGTACACCTTCCTCGATTTCTCCTGGTTCTACGAAATTGTTGGGGTTATGTTGGGGTAAAAATGCCTGTTGGTATTAGTTTTATTAAAGCGAATTTTGTGAAATTACCCAAAAGCACCGTGGACAAAAAAGCACACGAAAATAATACAAAACAAACGAGTCGGAGATGCAAAAACTGCACAAACGAATGCAAAACTACACGAAACCACACGCCAGCGTTAGACGCAACTCAGGAAACATTCGACGCACTATAGCGAGTGCGTAAGTATTCAAGCTAAACGATGCGCAACTGCAAATAGGTATGCGTGCTCGAAGGACCCTCTATCACCCTTACACAAACACTATGATTTCTTATTATATTTAGGCCTACGATAAGTGTACCTCAAACTATACCTCTATTTTTAAAGTTGGTGTTATTTTTAAATAAAATTATTTATTTTGTGTGTGTGTGTGTGTGTGTTTTTGGGTACAAGCCAGTTTGAAAGGGGATCTACCCACGAAGGGGTAGTGGAAGTGCCTGGGGGGGGGGGGGGGGCACTGATATGGGAAAGAGGCATAAGGGCTTGCGCCCCTTAAGACCCCCCCCCCCCATTTCCAAGCCCTCCAGTTCTTAAGGATCCCAGTTGAAGATGATTCATTCTTTAGGGTTGCCCTTTGGAAAAATTAAGACCTGCAATTTATGAAAATTTCAGTCTAAGGCCCTACTTTGAGAGACAAAATCAGTTTCCCAAGCCGTTCCCAAGCCCCAAGTTTGGGCCGCAATCCCTATATACCTGGAAAAAAAAAGTGCTGCCCCTCCACCCCTCCCCGAGATAAATATCTCTTTTCTTGTTAAATTATGCTGATGACTTTGGCCTCAATGTGGAAAAGTTTAAAATATAAAATAGGAAGTTAGTGGTAAATATAAGTACAAACAACTTTAATGATTTTCAGTTTTCAGTAAGTAAAAGATCGAGGTATTCTGTAAAAAAAAATTTCATGGTTTAATACTGATCCTAACCGGTCCATGGTTCCGATCGCCCAACGCTCGGGGTCCCCAGGCCAGAACCACCGATTTTACCGGAAGTGGTCAAAATGTTGGATCAGAAAAAAAGCTCTATTTTTCTCATTTACCCTGTCCATGTGAAATCTTAGGGCTAAGGCACGAAAATAAAAAAACCTGTTTTACGGGCCGACCGACCCTGATTTTTCAGTTTTGCAGAATTTTTTTTTTTGAGTAAGTTTTTCCAAAAATCATGTACAATCGCCTGGTTTTAGCCCAAATTTATCAATTTTGGCAAATTTTGTATAAAGAAACTTTGTGGTAAAATTTTTTCATTTTTCTCTTTGATTTCCAGATTTGGGGGCTATTTTAGGCCAATTTTTGAGGCTCTCGCGGAAAAGAAAAAAAAAAAATAAAAAAGAAAAATTCGCCCGACCAGACCGACCCTATCTCGAAAGGGTCCCTCTCGGCCCGTAAAACAGGGGTTTTCTTTTTTCGTCGTCGCCTAAAGATGTTTGCTTTGGATGTTTATGGCGAAAATATGCCCATGTGTTCGAACCATATTAATTTTACCCAGTACTCTAAGGGATTACCAAAATCATGTATTTAGTTCTCACTTCAAAACGTGTTGAAATATTGCGGCGAAACTTTACAGATGGGGTTTTGGGGCGAAGGCCATTCATAATAGATGAAAAGTTTATAGACTTAAATCGGTCATCCCCTTTTTAAAGGCAATTACGAAAAAGGCGAATAAATCCTTTAATCACACTGTTAGAAATTTTCCGTAAATTAAAAACAGATTTTCCTTTCCGTAAATTTACGGAAAATTGTTTGTTTTTAAGAAAACAATAAAAATAAAAAAACAAAAAACATAAAAAATGTAAATCTTACGGAGATAATTTCAAAAATTCGGGGTTCACGGTAAAACGGTAAGGCCAAAAAAATTGTTTGATTGTCCATAGATGACTTTTTAGAGTTGGTTGGTCGGGCGGTCGAAAAAAACGTTTTTTTTTCTTTTTTTTTTTAAGGTTCAATAGCAAAAACTGGTATTGAAAAACATGTTTGTTGTATTAATAAGTAAACGGGGTGCACGGTAACGGGGGACAGCTTGAATTTCTGTGTTGGGTGCAAACAAAGTCGTAAAACTGGTAGAGACGGAACTTTGTTTGCACTACCACGGAAAAAACGAGTATGTAATATATGACGTTTGTTTTAGGTAAGCACGGTTGTTTTAAAAAGGTGTAAGTAAAAAAAATATATAGTTTTTTGAATTTTAAAAATCAAAGGCATTTCTTTGTGACCAAACTTTATGCTAATTTTGGCACAAAAAAAACTTAAAAACTTAAAAAATATCAAAAATGTCGTCCGACTTGTTCCCACTCAATATTACGCTCAGTACTAATTAATTTACAATAAGTAAATGAATACGCAGTAATTGAACATCATCAAGTATAAGGCTAAAATTTTGTTTGCAGGTTATTAAACTTACTGGCCAGGGGGTTTTCACTCCCATTAGTGCCTTAAGGGGAGGGGGTTTCAGGGACCCCCACACTAGGAAACCACTTTCCGGAAGAATGTTTGCACGAATTAATACCCATGTAAAGAGCATTAAGACAACCCCGTCAGCATAAAAATAAAATTTATTATTTGGGCTGCAAAGTAGGGACAAAACACATGTTGAGGATCCAGAGGACCCCCCCCACGGTCATTAAGTGTTAAGCTAATATTAGGCTTAATTAGGTGTAGATACGACTTTGTTGCACTCAAAATTGAACTTCTGTGTAGTGCAACAAATTCGTAATGTAAGTTACGACTTTGTTGCACGACCCGGAAATACATACATAGTGTAGTTAGGCCACTTTAATTAGCTAACTAAACTATTTAAGACTGTGGGCGATTGGGAACAGTCATGGGTTAACACCCCACTCTTATTCGACCCCTGACTGCGATTACATGTCCAGTTGTGAACTCTCTGGACGGATCGACGGCTTAACTTCCCCTCCGAAGGACGGATGCTTTCATGGTTCATTGCCCCAATTCCAAGTAAACCATGAGCCCAACTTGACTTTTATCACCTGACCCAACTTGTCATTTTTTCGCCTGACCCCCACTTGTCATTTATCACCTGACCCCATTTGCATTTATCACCTGACCTCACTTGTCATTTGTCACGAAGATACTTGTTCTTTGTCAAATGTCCTTACTTGTCATTTTCCCCTGACCCCACTTCATTGTCTTCTGACCGCCCACTTGCCATTTCTCAGCGACCCCCACTTGTCATTTTTCACCTTGGGGGGGGGGAGGGGTTTTACCTCGTTATTTGTCACCTGAACCCATTTGTTATTTGTCACATGAAGCAACCCTTGTCAGTTGTCACTGCCCACACTTGTCATTTGTCCTCACATGTCATTTATCACCTGACTCCACTTGTCATTTGTCAACTACCCTCACTTGTCTTTATTACCTGACCCAGTTTTTAATTGTCACGTGACTCGCAACTTGTCATTTGTCCTGTCCTCACTGTCATTTGTCCCTGACAGCATTCATTAATGTCTTCTGACCGCACTGGCATGGTTCCCTGACGCCACTGTCATTGACACCTGAACCCCTTGTCAGTTAAGCACCTGACCCCACTGGGCATTTGTCCACTGACCCCAACCTTGTCATTTATCTTCTGATTCCCAATTGTCATTTAATTTATCACCTCATGCACACACTTGTCATTTATCACACTGACCCATCTTGTTCTTTTCTCGCCTGACCCCCACTTGTTATGTTCACCTGTTCCTCAACTTGTCGTTTTCCTTCTTCCCCTCCCTTCCCCTACCACCCCATTTGTCTTTGTCTGACACCCACTTGTCATTTATATCACCTTACCGTCTTTTTATTTTTCACCTGACCTCACTTGTCATTTGTCCCCTGACCCCACTTTTCATTTGTCTTCTGATCCCACTTGGTCATTTATCACCCTGATCACACTTGTCATTTGTCACATGGGAAAAAAAAAACAACCCCTTGTCCATTTGTCAATGTCGCCACTTGTCATTGTGTTTGTCCCCTGACCGTCCACATGTTCATTTGTCTTCGATCCACTTAGTCATTTTTATCATCTGATCACACTTTCATTTGTCCCTAACTCACTGCATTTGTCACATGAAACACCCTTGTCCATTGTCAACTTAACTGCCCCCACTTTTCATTTGTCCCCGGAACCAACTTTGTTCATTTATCACCCTTCATCACACTTGCCATTATCACCTGACCCATCTTGTCATTTCGCCTGACCCCATTTTGTTATTTCACCTTCCTCACTTTGTCGTTTTGTCCCCTGACCCCATTTGTCCATTTGTCGTCTGACACCACCCCTTGTCATTTATCACCTGACCCCATTGGTTATTTTTCAGCCTGACCGCATTTGTCATTTGTCACCTATTCTCACTGTCATTTGTCCCCTGACCCCACTTGTCATTTGTCCTTTTGATCCCACTTCTCATTTATCACCTGATCACACTTGTCATTTGGTCACCTACCTCACTTGTCTTTGGGTCCGACGCCACTTGTTTTATCTTCTGACTCCAGTTCTTTTTCGGTCGGCTGGACTTCCCCCGTCATTTTCACACCTGGTCCTCACTTGTTCGTTTTGCCCCCTGACCCCACTTGTCATTTGTCTTCTGACCCCCACTTGTCTTTATCACCTGGCTCCACTTGTCATTTGTCAACTGACACCACTTGTCATTATTACCTGACGCCCATTGTTAAGTGTCACGTGACTTCCACTTGTCCTTTGTCACCTGTCCTCACTTTTCATTTTTCCCCTGACACATTTCATTAATGTCTTCTGACCGCACGTGGCAGTTTCCTGACGCCACTTGTCTTTGACCCTGAACCCACTTGTCATTTATCACCTGAACCCACTGGTCATTTGTCCACTTACCCACTTGTCCCTTTATCTTCTGATCCCAATTGCAATGTCATTTATCACTCATCCACTTGTCACATTTATCACCTGACCCATCTTGTCTTGTCCGCCTGACCCCACTTGTTATTTTCCCTGTCCTTCACTTGTCGTTTCCCTGACCCCATTTGTCTCATTTGTCTTGAAACCCACTTGTCATTTGTGACCTGAAACCTATGTTATTTGTCACTACCATCCTTGTCATTTGTCCCCTGACCCCACTTGTCCCATTGTCTTCTGATCCCACTTGTCATTTATCAGCTGATCACACTTGTCCATTTTTTTGTCACATGAAACACCCTTGTCTTTGTCCAATGTCGCCACTTGTCCCATTTGTCCACTGACCCCCCACATGTATGTGTCTATCTGATCCACTTGTCATTTATCATCTTATCCACACTTCATTTGTCCCCTAACCTCACTGTCATTGTCACATGAAACACTTGTCATTGTCAACTGCCCTCACTTGTCATTTGTCCCCTGACCCCAGCTTGTCATTTAAATCCCACCCTCAGCACCCTTGCATTTATATCACCTTGACCCATCTTAGTCATTTTCGCCGCACCCCATTTGTTATTTCACCTGTACTCACTTTCGGTTGTCGTTCCCCTGCCCCCTGTTGTCATTGTCTTCTGAACACCCACTTGTCATTTATCACCTGACCCCATTGGTTATTTGTCACCTGACCTCATTTGTCATTTTCCCCTATTCTCACTTGTCTTTGTCCCTGCCCCCACTTGTCATTTGTCTTTTGATCCCTTCTCCATTTTTATCACCTGACACACTGTCCTTGTCACCTACGCCCTCACTTGGTCCTTTGGGTCCCTGACGCACTGTTTTTATCTCTAGACTCCATTTTCGTCTGATTCCACCTGTCATTTTCCCCACCTTCCTGCACTTTGTCGTTTGTCCCCTGACCCCACTTGTCATTTGTCCTTCTTTCTGACCCCCACTTGTCATTTATCACCTGGCCCACTTGTCCCATTTGTCAACTGCCCACTTTAAAATTATTATCTCATTACATTCCTTATTAGTCGACTTAAGTGGTGGGGAAATAAAATAGTTATATTCACATACATTTTCATCCTGGTAGATATTTTCATTCGCAAGTCACAAAAGAATGACCACCCATAATGCTTCTCCTGTAAAATCTGAAAATTAGATCGACATTTGTTGCACTCACATGACGAAATGTATTGAGTTGACACCACCCAAGACCACAATGTATTTGTTGACAACCCAATTCACAACTCTACTAAATTGATTGAATACCACAAATTCTACTGATTGGGGAGTCTCAAGACCACAACTACTGGATGGAGATCCAAACAAAATCCAAAAATACAGATCTACTATTTGACACTCAATACCACCAATGTGCTGATTGATACCCGATATCCACCAATCTTACTGATTGCAGAGTCCAGGACCACAAACTACTGGGTTCAGAATGCAAAACCACAAATCTGCTGCATGGAGATCCAAAAACACATCAGATCCCCTGATTGACACCAAAGACCACAATTGTTACGATTTTGACCCTGATACAACAATCTACGGATGGGGAGTCCAAGACCACAAACTATTGGGTGGAGATCCAAAACCACAAATCTGCTGCATGGAGATCCAAAACACAGATCCAGACATTTGACACTAAAGACCACAGATTTACGGATGACAGACCCCGATACCACAAATCTACTATGGTGGAAGTCCAAGACCACAAATACTGGGTGGAGATCCAAAACCACAATCTACTGCGTGGAGAATTCCAACATACATATTTTGCTGAGATTTGACGCCCAATACCATAAATCTTCTGAGATGACACCCATTACACAATCTAATAAGTGCAGATGTCCAGACCAAGTGGAGACTTAAAGGTCCCAGGAAATGAGATGTAACCTACTACAAAGCTTGTGGGACTTCATTTCCAATAACATGGAACAGAAAAAGAACACCTACCAGTGACATCATTAGGAAACTAATGATTTTCAGCCATGTCATGAATAGAATTCACAACCAGTCACCTTGACTTTTCTAATTACCTCTGAAACATCAATGATCCACAATTAATGTCATCACAAACAAAATAATTGAAACTTTCATTCTCGCCCCCCTTGTAGACTACGCAAACTCGTATCAATTTCTATTTGCATTTCCTGGGACCTTTAAGAATACAATTCTGGGTGGAGATCCAAAACCACAAATCTATGCGTGATTGGTGGGGGTTCGGGGTTGGGACACCCAAGGGACACAATGTACTCAATAACCACAATCTACTGAGTTTGACACCCGCATACCAGAAATCTACATGAGAGTCTTTTTCACAATGAAGCACACCTTGTCATTTCTCACCTGACCCAAATCGTCATTTGTCCCTTGAAACCCACTTGCATTTGTACCTGACCCATTTTGTTATTTGTCCGGCACGACTTGTCATGTCATTTGACACCACTTGTCATTGTCACCTGAAACCACTTGTAATTTGTCCCATGACCCCCACTTGTCATTTGTCCTCTGAGCCCCATTGAGATTCGAACCGTACCCCACTTGCCAATTTGTTCCTGAACCCCACTTGCGATTTATCCGCTCTGACCCCACATGTCATTTGTCACATGACCCAACTTGTTTGTCCACTGACCCCACTTGTCATTTGTCACATGAAGCACAATTGTCATTTGTGACATGATCACACCTTGTCATTTGTTCTTCTGACCCCATTGTCACTTATAACTGACCCACTTGTCATTTATCACCTGACCTCACTTGTCATTTGTCACCTGGCCCACTTGTCATTAGTCTTCTGACTCCCACTTGTCATTTATCACTGAGCCTTCTCCTTTAGACGTTGTCCACGTGTCATTAGGAATGGCTTGTGGTGGTGTTAAGGATTATTCAACTGGTAAGCTGATCCGGGGCCCGCGTGTATCCACGATACGGAACCTCCTAACATGTCCCACTGATTTTTTAAGACTGTGGGCGGATGGGAACAGTCATGGGTTTCACCCTATCTTATGCGACAACTGACGCGATAAATGTACAGTTGTGAATCTCTGTCACGGGACCGACGGCTTAACGTCAACCCGAAGGAGGGAGGCTCATGATTCATTGCCATTCCAAGTAAACCATGGAGCCCAAATTGACTTTTTCACCTGACCCAACTTGTCTTTTCACCTGAACCCACTTGTCATTTATCACCTCACCCCATTGTACATTTATTCACCTGACACACTTGTCATTTGTAACATTGAAGATGCTTTTGTCATGTCCAATGTCCTTACTGTCATTTGTCCCCTGACCACATTCATTGGTCTTCTGACCCCCACTTGCCATTTAGCAGCGGGAACCACCAATTGTCATTTTTCCCCTAACTCGGTATTTCACCTGCCTCAATTGTCATTTGTCCTCCTTGTCATTATCAACTGAATCACTTGTTCATTTCAACTGACTACTTGTCATTTATTACCTGACCCCAGTGTTAATGGTCACGGGACTCCCCCACTTGTCATTTGTCACTGTCCTCACTCTGTCATTTGTCCCTGAAAGCACTTCATTAAGGTCTTCTGACCGCTCAAGTGGCATTGTTCCCTGACGCAATGGTCATTTGACACCTGAACCAACTTGTCATTTGTCACCTGAACCCAATGCGTCATTTGTCCATGACCCCAATTGTTCATTTATCTTTGATCCACTGTCATTTATCACCTCTCACAATTGCATTTAATCACGGGAACCCATCTTGTCATTTTCGCCTGACCCCCACTTGGTTATTTTCACCTGTCCTCACTTGTTCTTTGTCCCCTGACCCCATTTGTCATTTGTATACTGACCCACTTGTCATTTATCATCTGACCATATTGGTTATTGTCAACCTCAGGACCTCACTTTTCATTTCTCCCTGACCCCACTTGTCATTGTCTTCTGACCCCTTGTCATTTGTCACGTGACCCAAATTGTCCTTTGTCAAGAAACCACTTGTCTTTTGTCAAAATGTCATCCCACTTGTCATTTGTCCACTGACCCACATGTCATTTGTCTTCTGATCCCACTTGTCATTTATCATCTGATCCACACTTGTAATTTGTCACCTAACCTCAATTGTAATTTGTCACAGGAAACACACTTGTCATTGTCAACTTGCCCCCACATGTCATTTGTCACGTGACCCAACTTGTCATTTATCACCTATCACACTGCATTTTCACATGACCCATTCTTGTATTGTCGCATGACCCAATTTGTTATTTTCACCGTGTACTCAACTTGTCGTTTGTCCCATGACACCATTGTCATTTGTCTTCTGAAACCCACTTGCCATTTATCACCTGACCCAACTTGTCATTTTCGCCTGACCCCATTGTTATTTTCAACTGTCCCACTTGTCGTTTGTCCCCTGACCCCACTGTCATTTGTTTCTGACGCCCACTTGTCATTTATAACTGATCACCACTTGTCACTTGTCACCTACCCTCACTTGTCATTTGGGATACTGACCTGCAATTGTATTTATCTTTTGACTCCATTTTCGGCTGATCCCACTGTCATTTTCACCGTCCCACTTGGCGGTTGTCCCTGACCCCACTTGTCATTTGTCTCTGACCCCACTTGTCATTTATCACCCTGGCTACCTTGTCAGTTGTCAAATGACCACTTGTCATTATTACCGGACCTTACTTATCAATTGTCACCTGACCCCCAATTGCTAATTGTCACCTGACCCCACATGTTCATTTGTTCCCTGGGACGCCACTTGTCATTTGACACCTGAACCATTTGGTTATTTGTACCTGCCTCACTTGTTCAGTTATTACCTGACCCCACTTGTCATTTGTCACTAACCCTCAATTGTCATTTGGTCCTGACTGCACTTGTATTGTCTTCTGACCCCAATTGTCAGTTAACCACCATGAACCAACGTGTCTTTTCGCCTGACCCCCAATGGTTACTTCCACCGGTCTCCTGTCATTATCACCTGAACCCACTGGTAATTTGTCCCCTAATCCCACTTGTCATTTGTCTCCTGACCCAAACTGTCATTTATCACCTGACCCACTTTTCATTTTCGACTGACCCCTTTTGTCATTTTCACATGTCCATCATTGTCGTTTGTCCCCTGAACCCATTGTATTTGTCTTCAACACCCACTTGTCATTATCACCTGACCTCTTGGTTTTATTGTCACCTGACCTACTTGTCATTTGTCCCCGGACCCCACTTGTAATTTGTCTTATGTATCCCAGTGTGATTTATCACCTGATCACACTTGTCATTTGTCAACATGAAGCACCTTTTCATTGTCAAATGCCCTCATGTCATTTATATCTGATCAAACTTATTGTCTCACCTAACCTCACTGTCTTATGTCACATGAAAACACCCCTGGCATTTGTTACCTGGCCTCACTTGTCATTTGTCCCTGACCCACTTGTCATTTGACTTTGGATCCCACTTGTATTTATTCACCTCATCCCCACATTGCCATTTTTATCTCACCGGACCCAATCTTGTCATTTTTCGGCATCATGACCCCATTTGTTATTTTCCCTTGACCTCACTTGTCATTTATCCCCTGACCAAACTTGTCATTTGTTTTGACACCCAATTGCATTTTATCACTTGACCCCACTTGGTATTTGTCACCTGACCTCATTTTGTCATTTGTCACCTATTATCACTTGTCATTTGTCCTGACCCCACTTGTCATTTTGTTTCTGATCCCACTTATAATTTATCACCTGATCACACTTGTCACTTGTCACCTACCTCATTGTTATTTGGGTCCTGAGGTGAACTTGTTATTTATCTTCTGACTGCATTTTCGGCTTTGACCACCACAGGTCATTTTCACTGTCCTCACGTGTCGTTTGTCCCATGACCCCACTTGTCATTGTCTTCTGACCCCCATTTTGTCATTATCACCTTCCCCCACTTGTCATTTATCACCCTGACCGCACTCATTTGTCTTCTGATCCCCCACTTGTCATTTATCACCTGACCGCACTTGGCATTCTTTTTTTCATCACCTGACATCACTTGTCATGTGTCACCTGACCCCCCTGTCATTTATCAACTGACCCCACTTGTTTTGCCACTGTCCTCACTTGTCATTTGTCTCCTGCCCCCACTTGTCTTTGTTTTCTGACCCCACTTGTTCATTTTCACCTACCTCACTTGTCATTTGTCCCCGACGGGGCACTTGTTATTGGCCCTGACCCCACGTGTCATTTGTCACCTACCTTTATTTGTCATTTGACCCTGACCCCCACTTCATTTTTGTCTTCTGACGCCACTCCGAATTCTCATTGATAGGACCCAACTTCTGCAATTTATCACCTGACCCCCCCCTGGCATTGTCACTGACCTCACTTGTCATTTATCACCTGACCGCACGTGTCAACTTGGCCCTCTTGGTCCTTTTTTTTCTGACCCCACTTGTCATTGATCACTTGTCCCCAACTTGTCATTTATCAACTGACCCCCCTTGTCATTTGTCACCCTGTCCGCACTTGTTCTTGCCCGCTTGGCCCCACTTATTTGTCTTCTTATCCCCCACTTGTCATTTATCACCTGAGCTGCACTTGTCACTTATCAAATAACCCCACCTGCATTTTTGTCACCGTCCTCACTTGTCATTGTCCCCGACCCCACTTCATTTGTCTTTTGTCCCCCCCGCCACTTGTCATTTATCACCTGACCCCACTTCATTTGAGTTCTGATCCCCACTGTGTCATTTTCACTGACCCCTTATATCATTTGATTCCTGACCCCACGTGTCATTTTATCACCTGACCCCACTTCATTTGAGTTCTGATCCCCACTTGTCATTTAATCACCTGACCCACCCACTTGTCATTTTTCATCACCTGACATCACTTGTCATTTACCACCTGGCCCAACTTGTCATTTTCTTCTGACCCCACTTGTCATTTGTCAACTGCCTCACTTGTCATTTGTCACCTGCCCACGTTCACTTGTCTTCTGACCCCACTTGTCATTGTCACCTGACCCTCTTGTCAGTGTATTCTGACCCTCACTTGTCATTTATCACCTGACCCCGAACTGGTCCCATTTATCAACTGACCCCACTGGTTATTTGGCCACCTGTCCTCACTTTCATTGGCCCCCTTGACCCCACTATCATAGGTCTCTGCCCCCCCACTTTCATTTATCACTTGACCCCCCCCCTTGCATCGTCCCTGACCTCACTTGTGGGCCATTCTTCGGTCACGTTTGTGCCAAAAATGTGATTTTTTACTTCAGCCCAATGCTGTTTTGTCTACGTAACAATTGTTATTTTACTTTTTTACATTATTTAATAACCTTCCAGTCCAAACCTCACCAAAAATAATGTTTCCACTTTTGGTAGATTGGTTTATTTTGTCATGGTTGCCCCCAAAGTTTGTCCACGTGTGTGACCCATCTGATGGCACAAACGTGCCGAACTGTATTTGCGCCCCCCGATGGATGAAATAACCATCCAGTGAAAGTGGAAACATTATTATTTATGGTTAGGCTTAGACTCACGTATTCATTAATATGAAAAAGGATCAACAGAGTTTGTTACGTTGAAAAAAACATCACATCTGAAGGTTGAAATGAAAAACACTGGTTTTTGTTCACAACGTGACCGATAATGTCCACTTGTGTTCATTTATTACTAACACCCCCTTGTCAGTTGGTCTTCTGACCCCACTTGTTATTTATCCTGACTCCACTTGTTAGTGTATCTGATCCCACTTATTCATTTATACCTGACCCCACTTGTCATTTGTCACCTGACCTCCACTTGTTCTTATTTGTCACCTGTCCTCACTGGTAATTTGTCCCCTGGCCCCACTTCATTAGTCTCTGTCCCCCACTGTCATTTATCACTTGACCCCCACTTGTCATAGTCACCTGAACCCTCACTTTTCCAATTTATCACCTAACCCCCACTTGTCAATTGTCTTTCTACACCCCTTGTTTATTTATATCCCCACCTTACCCCACTTGTTATTTGTCTTCTGACCTCACATTGTCTTTGTCACCTGACGTCATTTGTCATTTACCACCTGACGCCTCTTGTCATTTGTATAGTTATCACTTGTCCGTCTGACCCCCACTTGTTATTTGTCTTCTGATCCCCACTTGTGCATTTATCATCTGACCCCACTTGTCATTTCTCTACAAACCCACTTGTCATTAATCACTGACCTCACTTGTCATTTATCACCTGATCCTCCCTTCATCGTCATTTGTCACATGCCCTCATTTGTCATTTGTCACCTGACCTCACTTGTCTTTTCACCTATGACCCCAACTTGTCATTTATAACCAGTGACCACCACTTGTCATTTGTCACCTGTCTTCATTTTGTCATTTGTCCCCTACCCCACTTGGTCATTTGTCTTCTACCCCACTTGCCATTTATCACCTGACCCCCCCCCCCTTCAGGGATTTGTCCACCCTGAGATCACTGTCCATTTATCACCTGACCACCACTTTATCGTTTGTTACCTGAAGCACCTTGTCATTTGTCACCTTACCACACTTGTCATTTGTCACATGAAGCACCCTTGTTATTTGTCACCTGTAACACCACGTTGTCTTTATATCACCTGACCCCCACTTTGCATATGTCACCTGACCTCACTTGCATTTGTCACCTGAGATCACTTGTCATTATCACCTGATCCCACTTATCATCTTTTTCGGTCGTTTCAATGGCAACAAAGACTGAGAAGTGAAATCTCATCATATATGTTTTGACCAATGGCTATCCATGTCCACAGTGTTAAAGAAATCCATTTGTTTGAAGTTTGACCATATATTTTTATTTTTACAGCACGTTGCTCTTAAATCAATGACCGTTTGGAAATCACACTATTTTGCAGCAGGGTTAATCCACCTAATTATTCCATAATTATGTAAGATGTATTGGAACTTTAAGAGTAGAATTTTGGAATCTGAGACAGAGACGGCAAGTAATGACCGTAGCAGTTCCACAAATTACCATTTGGAAATCCCCAATGCCTCAATCGGCATGTTCGTGTCAATAACCCTCCCCCCCACCCATAATTCGAATTATTGGAAAAGCATAATACACAATGTTATGACGTCTCGTAGCGTCAAGGTCAGAAATCCTTTCACAACAAAACCAAACCAACGAGCCTGTGCACAAGTGATTAAATTTTATGAATATAACAGATTTTTAATGAATTTGTTATTGGTTTTTCAGAATTTGGTATGTCCAAAACATTACATAAATCAAAATTACACATTTACACACAATTAGTTTAAATAGAGATTTTAAAAAAAAAAAAAACAGTTACAAAAAAAAAACAACAAAAACAAACTTGTGTCCACATGAAGCGTTCAGTTCACGATGGTACAGTGTATGTCCTCACAGCGAAGACTTCAAAATGACAGCAAGTCACGCTTATAAATCCTGCAGGTAAATTCCATTGGAATCTTCTCATCCTGAAGATAACTTTTGTCCGGCAGTTCAAGACAGGACAAGGTTATAAGTCGCCGCGACCGACATATTCCCACAGTAATATCATCAAGATAATCACCACGATCTCTATCTGTCCCACATTTGGAATCCTATTTTGATTCCCAGCACTTTCCGGCTTCAAAGACGACAGTAAGAATATTACAGCACTCTGCCTCACCAGTGGAATTCAAATATAATAATAAATCCTGGCACTGTGTGGAGCATAAATCTACCATTAATTTAGATAAAACTAGCTATGACCATACTGTATAGCTGATTGCACTGCTGACGATGCGAGACTCCCAAATCTCAAATATATACTGACTTCCCAAAGATCCAGTCTAAAAATAGACATTCCAACAGCATCATGCATAAACATAACCTGAATCACATCACTTTCCATATCTACCTTTGTGGGGAATTCCCTGATCTTTACAATGTTTTGAATCCTCAAGCAAAACAGTTTCTAATTTTAGCACCTTGGGGAATTCCCCACTTCCCCCTATTTGTGTTCAATCTAAACAGGTGCACTTAAGCAAAACAAACTAGGATATTCCCCTTTCTCTCTTTTATATAAACAATACTTTTCCCCTGAAAATCTTTCTAAATACCAATTTAGAAAATCATAATTTTTAAAAGTTTAATCAGAAAATGTAGGCCAATAAATAACAACAATATTAGCATTAAAGGTCCCATGCCCGATTGCTAGGATCCTCGATCTCCAGAATGCCCGATTTTACCGGAAGTGGTTCATATTTTGGTATCAGAAGAAAGGCTACTATTTTTCCCATTTACCCTGTGAAATCTAGAGCCAAAGGATGTTTTTGGTTTTGGAAGTTATGAGCGAAAATGTGCCCCATTTTTGGTCGACCATATTAATTTACACATACTCTATGGGGCTTAAAACTCACGTTTTTTGCTCTCACATCAAAACGATTGGAAATTTCGGGCGAGAAAACTTTACAATTGGGTTTTGGCGTGAAGGCCAATCTACCAAGATGAAAACTTCATAATCCTAAATCGGGGCCATCCCCCTTTAAGAAATCCCATAATTGATTTCATATTGATCTCAGATAGCTGTTTTTTAGTTTATGGAATTTTGGTGGCCATTTTGAAAAACGCCCTTTTTTTTAGCGAGTGTCCCCCACATGTCCCAAGAGGTTGGACCCAAAAAATCTTGTTTCATCACCCTCGAAAGTAAAAACACCTTCAAATCTCTTTCCCCAAAACTTCTAGATGGGACTTCAATTTTGAAACCCTAACTACTTCCTACTACTCTCTCCGAGACAAATTCCCGGCTTAGATCAGTCTATTGTGCGGTTTTAATTCTTTCTTTCCCCTAACCGTTTCCAATAATATGACATTTATAAGTCAATATGCGGCGTAAGCGGAAGCGGATGAAACCGGCATTATGTTAAAAACACGCTCATTTATGTAAGCGAAAATGGAAGAAACGGATGGGCGTATTGAGGAGCTGGGCTGTTAAACCTCAGCCAAGAAACCATATACCACAAACTCCCCCCTTTTACCATACAACACATTTAGATAAGAATCAACCGATTTTTAGCCCGAGGTTTAAATGCAACCTCATCCGAGCGTTTCCGCTCCGGAACTTACGGCCATGAGTTTTTCCACTGGACTATAAGAACTTTGCAACGTAAGTTTGCGTGCCCGGTTCATCTTCCATGATCTTATTAAAATCTTTGGGGCCCGGATCTTTGGGATGCATTGCCTCCCATATGTAGGCAGTGGTTAATCTCTTGAACTGATGTCTCAGCAATGTCTAGTTCCAATAATTGAACTATGGGATCACTTTTAAATTATTGACATATCATAATCAACTTTGTGGCCATAAGTCCCATGTTCTGTGGAGTGTCCAATGCCCTTTAAAGTTGAGTTAGATGTTTTGAGATGTAATAATTTCCTAAATAAAAGAAAAAATAATTTTCTTTTGAAATACATCGCATCTCTGATCCTAGGACTGAGATAATTGTCTTACCAATTATAGTAACGATCTACCAATTTGTTCCCAAACGTTCATGCCAACATGTACACAGGCTGCCAACTTTGGCAGCCCAATGTAGAGACAACAAGGGTAGTTTGACCTGAAATTTCAATAATGTGAATTTTAAAAATCTGGAAAAATGGTTATCACTGATGCAAAGACTCAAAGAATGCCCTCCAGGGCAATCCCCACACGGTAACATTGTGACAACAATTACAAAATAACAATTTCAATGATCCATTTTCAGATACATTAATTTAAAACTTCAAACAAGGGCTACTCTAATCAAACAGTCCAAACAACCAACAACCTTTCAGTTGAGTTCGATATTTACTAACAGTTTCTTCTTTATTATTCATCACTACTAGGTTCGGTAAAAACAGTGTTACCCAACAATTACCTATGAATTTCTTATTGGTACATACCATCAAAACCCTGTGAGTGTCCAAATGCTACACTCTTTGTTTGTATGCATGATATTGGTAATAGTTTTAGGTTTCCTTTGATATCTTCAATTAAAAATTGGTTGCGGATTATTAAAAATATAGCGTCCATAATGCATTCAAGTCCGGTAACATTGTGACGGTAAACATTGAGGGGGGGGGGGGGTGCAAAGGTTTACCATAACTATTTCACTTTGGTAAAGAGGATGGGTTCCAATTTTCCATATCCATATCATATTGATACTGTAGCTAGTGTACTCCCACGGGGTATTTTGGTTTTACTAATACATTAGAAACGCCCCTTTTCATAATGTTTCATATCATGCATGGGGGCCAATTAATAAATTATAAAAATAATTTTTAAAAAAAAAACTTGCATTTCACCGTTTTTTTTTTGATTGTGGAAGAAATTATGAATTAGGTTGTTAGTAATTTTGGAAAAGTAAGCCTGTTTTTGAGGTCTAATATCAATTCTCATATTGCAATTAACTTTTTAGTAAAACACCATGAAAACAAAATTAAGTATTAAATCTTCATTATCGGTAACAGGTGTTACCATTTGAAAATTTGAAGTAAATTTAATTAAACTTTTGCGCCAGAAGTCATTCAGACTGTTTGGGCAAATATTGGCAACATAAAAAAAATCCACAATACATTCCACTTTCTATTTGAAGTGTTGCTATTTCATACCTGCCCCATCATATTAATTTAATAATACCTGGGTGACTGGTTGAATTGGGTGACTGCAGTACATGTCTAAGAAGAATTTTACAAAATTTGTTGGGCTAATTTATAACCTTTGGATACATGTAAATTGTATTACGTTAAAATTGCATGAACTCCTGGAAATATGGTCCATAATAAATCAGAAAATATTGTTGTATTGTATGTAACTGCAATGTCTCTATCTCTACTGCGTGAGCATACTCTTACCATTTTCTCTAGGCATTGGAACGCTCGTACACATGTACATTTTGCCTAAGATAGAAGAGATTGAACTTTTGCAACTGGCAGGTACCGTTTTCTGCTAATTTAACATACATTTTTTTTTAATGACACAAAAGTACACAAAGGTCTAAAACTTGTAAAAAAAAAAGTTCAAATCATGTTGTTAGTTTATTCTACTATGTAAGTTAGAATAACCGGTAAAGGTGGTTGGTTTACATAAAATTACCATCAGGTACCCAAGGGGTTTGGGTTTAGTTTAGAGATTTCTTGGAAAGTACTTAGTGTTCTCTGTTGTAAATAATGTCCACTGAGCAAACAGAGAGTGTGGTGTTGCACATCCGCAGCAGTAGATGATGATGCTCACTTGTTATTCTAATGGTGTGGTGGTCATATCATTGCGATTATGCAAAGATGGTCACTTGAACAGTCATAATCCTTATTTGCATACAAGGTTGATGTCAATTATGACATTTTAAGAATTAAACGTCAGCCATCAACTTTCTTTTCTGGCACAGTGCCTTTTTAAATGGTTTATAAGGGCACTTGTAAAACTCAAAACAAGTCAGGGTTTTTATATTTCAGACCTACGAAGCCTGTGTATTTCAATGGGATGTCACCTGTTACCGTCACACTGTTACCAAATAGTAACACGTGGTGACAAATTTAATTTTGATATAAAGCACAAACTAATACAAATAATTCAACAAACACTTGCATTTGGTAGACATATGAACACTTGTTTTAATAAAAAAAGTAAGAAGTCCAAATCATTTAGTATTTTTTAACTATCCTACAATGATGCATAATTATTTGGTAATCCCAGTGTGACATTTTTTCACTGTTGTCCAATTGAACCGTTGATGCGGAACAAATTGCGTAAACCTGAAAACAACTGTTGTGTTGCTTGGAATGGTCCAAAGTTATAACAAATGTCCTATTGTGGACAATTTAGAACCCTAAATTAATATTTTGATTGATTTTCATTGTCTTTATATTGTGCCTTATTTTTGACATTTTTTTCCCAAAAATCATGTTTTATTAATATATTTTTAGTTTTAAACTGGTTACGGTGTCCCAATAATTGAAAATAAGTCA
Source organism: Ophioderma brevispina (assembly GCA_023653785.1). Taxonomy (NCBI): domain Eukaryota; kingdom Metazoa; phylum Echinodermata; class Ophiuroidea; order Amphilepidida; family Ophiodermatidae; genus Ophioderma; species Ophioderma brevispina. Next base: position 838 of record JAMKCH010032131.1, on the reverse strand, counting down.
TATCAGAAACTTTAGACTTTCAACGTCAGCTTTAATTTGATACCTAATTTGTTAGTAAATACTCAATTTCAAAATTTGGATTTTTTCTCTCTCTGTTGTGGAAGGAATTGCCCTACAATATAATGTTTATTGCAAATAATGAATATTTAGCAGCTACTTTGCAGAGCTGTAAAGTTAGAGCAATAGCTGTCTGTGTATCTTGGCTTAAAGGCACTTTCACCACCTACACACAACTCATGACTAGATTAGTCTATGATACAGCATCATAAAAAGTTCAGACTACTAGTCATGATCACAGGACTACAGCAATGCACTCACGCCAAATTAGCAGAATGAAATACTACTACTACTCACATTCATGTATTGTTACTTTGTACATGTATTTTTACTCTTTACTTGACTTTGAAAAAATAATCAGACTAAGTAATATAAGAATGAAGACACTCTCAATTTCTGTTCTCATTGACATTCGTATTCAGCAGGGTTGGCATTATCCCCTCCCGGAAAATAGTGGGAAATACTGGGAATACGAAACACTGGGTAGTGTTAGGGTAGTGTTACCGCTAGTCTATAGTCCGCCTGTCTTATTCTGAAACAATTGCACGCCCAGCGTCTGTTTGAATCGCGTATTAGATTTCCGTTGCCAAGCGTTCGTCACACCACACTTCCGGGTTTACGCGCATGCAGGCAGCATTTGTTTTCAGAATTCCTGACGACCCACTATAGTGCTTTTTTTTTTACTCTAATTTCTGAATTTTTGCACCATTTTAAAACATCAAACTGTGTCTACCTAAAAATCGTTACCAACAAAGGTTATATCCAATGCAGACAAAAATCC
>JAMKCH010032130.1:0-44960 GCA_023653785.1 Ophioderma brevispina | reverse complement strand
CAAAAGCTCACCAGAATTGAAGCATTTACAATGCTATTATGTCCCGTATTATGTCCACAAAAGCAGGGACAGCACCGTCGAACTCAAAATTGATACTGGTGCTGGAGGAAATACACTAATTGCGAATGCTTATGCAAATGTATCCAAAGGATAGGTTGCAGAAAGTCATTCCAGTGGCGTAGCCAGGTGTGGGCAAAGGGGGGAAGAGTGCCCCCCCTTGAAAAAAAATCGAACGGGAAATCGAGAAATCGAGCGGGATATCGGGAAGGCAAAGAAAAGGAGAAAAAGTAGAAGCGAGAAAAAGAAGGGGGAAAAGGAGAAAGACGGAAAGGAGAAATGAGTAAAAGGGAAAGAAACATATGGGAAAAGAGAGGGGACATTAAAATTTACACTAAAACAATAACATAAAAACTTGACAAATGTATAGATTGTCTTTTGTTAAGAAATTTGTCTGAAAAAAGACTCAATTGTTAAGATTTTATTTTATTGATTTCTTGGAAAAAATAGGATTTAATTTTTATTGTTTTAGATTTTAAGGTATCACAAGATAAAGAAAAAGGAAAAGAGGAAAAGAGATAGGAAGGAAAGAAGAAAAGGGTTTGGAAGAAAGCGAGAAAGGAAGTACAAAGATGAAACGGATAGAAGAAAACAAAGTAAGGAGAAAAAGAGGTAACAAAAAACAAAACGGGAAGGAGAAAATTAAAGAGGAAGAGGAGAAAAACAAAGGTTTAAATTTAAGGAGGCAAAAACACGTGGATGCAAAATCTTGAAAATTGAGGAAGAACACGATAGAAACCTTCTTCGTCTGATGGAGGCAGCCAAAGAAGAGGGAGGGACCTGTCTGTTAACAGCAGGAAATGTACCATCAAGAAGAGCAGCGTATAATAATAAGCTTAATAATAGATTAATAAATAATAAATTGTTCTTATAAGGCGCAAAATCTTCCAAAGAACTCAGAGCGCATTACATGAAAACACACAAAAAAACATAGAGATGAGTTTTCAACTTTTTTTTGAATTGTGAAATGCCAGCGAAAATTAAAACTATTAAATCACAGACTTGCAGTCATGCAATTTTCCAGAAAAATATGATACAATTTACGGGCATCTCCCAGTAAATCCACAGTTTCCCGCAGAGTTTTCTCGCAATTGCGGACAATTACCCATTACAGGGTAGGCCTACGTGATTTTTTTAACAGTATATGGGGCCTTTATATAACTGGTACATAGAAAGCTTGTATGGATGTGCAAAATTCACAAGATTATCATTTTAGACCGATTTTAATTTCACAGACTGCCATGTTTTACTTCTGTAGAGATGCCACCTTTTATATAAGAATCCGTTCTTGCCCAAATTTTACCTCAAAATTTGATGGAAAGCAAGCTCCAAAGCTCTTTTTTCTGACAAGAAATTAACCCAAATTCAGTTCCAGACACCCAAACTTTATATCCCAAATTCAGTTCCGCACTTTTTTAGCATTTTCCGGATCTGAGGTCAATACAGGCTATTTAGCTATAAAGAGTCACCAAATTATTAAAGGTGCTTGTCCTGATTTATGTCTATTGTGTTCTCTACTTGATATGAAAACCTGGCACTTGCACATGCGCCCCTTTCAAGAATCGTGGGAAACAAAGTTGCGGTTTTGAAGGTATAGAAGCAAAAATGCATCATCATGCAAAGCCGTATTCAATACTGTGCTAATATTGATGGTTAACCATTAAAACGGTGTTTTTTATTTATATCATGGTGATTTGAGGGCTCAAATTTCAGGACGACAATGAGGAAAATATACGACCTTTCATCTGATATCAAAATCGATACTATACTACTTATGGGTAAATTGGGGGGAGGGGCTCTCATAGCCCGAGGTTGCTCACTACGATAGCCCCTATTCTCCTATAGGAGGTAGGTACGGACAACGTGCAACGCGACGCTACGTGAACGAGCTAGGGGTCCCAAAGACGATCGGAACACGCACCTTTAAAACCAAAAATGGTGCAGTTTTTTCTCTCACAATGAAAAATAAGGATAAAAATACGGAATAACTATTTTGTAGCTAAATTTACTACTTTTTCCCAAAACAATGTAGGTTTATATTTGATGAAAAACTCAATTATATAGTTTTCAGCCCACATTTCCGAATATTCTATTCCAGATAACCACGTATCGAAATTAGATTCGAAAAGTGAGTATTGCCCAACCCTAGCGCGAACCGCAGATAAACCTAAACTTTCGCCCTCTAGAAATTTTACCACGATACGAAGTGATTAGTTTTCTTGCGTAGTGGTAATTGAATAGATAAACATTTACCTTATTCATGGGCGCAATATGGGATAGATTTAAAATGATGCTGAGTTGGCGTCGTTTTCGTAGAAACACGACCAGTTGCTAAAATCAAATTTTGAATCGCTATAACCCTAAAATCACCACTAGAAATGTGAACAGCCACCTGCAAGACATCGCTTCTTCTCCTATCTTTGCTGTTTGCACAGGTTTTGTGATAATGAAGTGTACTTGTTACTATAGTTTCCAATAATGGTAACTTGCCACCTATACCTTTTAATTTAAGTGGGTTAATAATTGGACTTATCTTGGCTATACTCTTCGTCAGTAATTCTGAGACAAAATTCTGGGTACGCGCGCGCGTAACCCGGAAGTGTATGACGAACGCTTTGACAACCGGAATCCAATACGCAATTCACCAGACGCGCGCGTGCCATTTGTTTCAGAAAGTAATGACAGCGATTATAGGGACAGGCATGAAATTTTGAAAGTGATTCAATCTGTTCAGGATCTTGCTATTGGAAGATACACTTCTTAGAAATAATTTGACACCAAAATTGTGATTGTACGACATTTCTAAGACTAAGTAAGACTAAGACTGAAGTTACGTCAAAATAAAGACTGCGAGTGCGAGTGCGAGGGTTGCGCAATATCTCTGATATGAGTGTCCATAGAATACTGTGTAAAACTTGAATGAGAATACTGTGCCACCACATAAAAACATTGTAAAATTTATCTTTTGTTGCCCATATTTGGTCAATTTATCCAATGCATCATTATCATCTTCACTGTAAAATTTGAAGTGAAAATTCCACCATGGCATTAAGCCTAAGGGGTAAAAATTGAAATTATAGGAAAAATTTGGTCAAATTTGCCCATTTTTGGGCCATTTTAGGCCAATTTTGAGTGAAAAAGGCATTTTTGCCCAAGCGGTAGCAAAAAATGGCAGCGCTCCTGATTCAACTAAGATTGCTTTCTGATGGTCAAAGCATTGTTGAAGTTTTCTTCAACCCAAGTCAGAGCGTTGTCATCCAAAGATTTTTTGGCTTTAATTGCATTTTTTCCCAAAAATGGCATTTTTTTAGTGTTTTTTGGTCAAAAAATCTATTTTTAGACTACGGTTATTATTAAACTAAAAAGTCACCAAAGTAACCAATATTATACTTTGATTCCCTGGACATTTAACTGTTTGTCAAACCAAACCACAAACAAAAATATGCATTATTTTGTTTTTATAACAAATTTTCTGAAAACGAGCATAAAAATACAGTTTTTACAGGTGAAAATGGCACAGTTTTACATAGGACATAATTATCAAGTCAAAGTTATAGCGCCCTCGCTCATATGGGCCTGTCTCTATCTTGGCGTCAGATACTGATCATTGGAATGACAATATGATTTGTTTGACAGACTAGCGTCCGAGGTTGCTCGACTAGACCTCAATATTGGGTGGTCGTGTACTAGGTCAGAGCATGAAGATATAGCTATTGCACGGTGTCCATCACGATTTTAAAACTGACATTTACTCACCGTGACTTAAAAATCCATACCTAATATCACTGATTCTTATTTCTAAAGGATGTGCAGTTCATGTCAGTGGTAACATACAGGATGTTTGGCGTCATAACCTGGTGCAAAATGAAAGAAATTGAGGCACTAAAGTATACTAAAATTGCCTTACTAAAATTCTACATCGAAAACTTGCAGAAAAATGTTTTCATAATACCTCAGAATTGCTTTTTTTTTTGGTCTATAATTATTTATTCGTGATAGTAACATAACACCCATGGAGTCGGATATACCAAATAGGAGGTCGGTAAGTGAAGTATTTAAAACTTTTTTTCCCGACAGGTTTTTCCCGTCGGAAAAACCCCGCGATATCCAGGTACTCTCACTTCGTAGCCCGGGCGTCGCCCGGGCTCTACGTCTTTCGAGCTAGTTGAAAGACATGAATCTCATCACGCTAGCAGGACTAGCTGTAGTAAAACAGAGTCATACTGAAATTTCTGCATGTCAGCGGTCATTAATCAAATCTTTTTGCATTTTCACATTGGTTTACTCACCCTCCTTTCCCATTATGCCGACATTACATAAGTCAAAGCGTGTAGCACAAATCCCGACAAGAATAAGTCTCCAAAATACAAGACTTAAGATTTAATTTTCATCGAGAAACAGAATTGCAGGAGATAATAACAGTATAGTGAGTAGATAATCATCATATGTTCACCAAGATCGTGCACTTCTGGACAAAATCATGAAACTTTGGTACAAACCTTCCTTGGGGTATGTACAGCAATTTCAGAAGGGGGTGCCCAAAATTCGACCAACACTATGACGTCATAAAGTCCACGCCCCTTTTTTAATCCATATTATCCGTAGTAATGTTACTAATCATTACGTTAATAAGCATATCAAGTTTGGTATCAATTAAAGCTTGAGACATGTAAATAGTGCTAAAAACTATCTAAATATTTGAATATTGTAAGCAGAGGTCAATTTGGGGTCATTAAAGGTCTACATACCAGTAGGAGTATGGTGGCCGATAACCGTAGTTAAGGCTTGATGTCAAAGTGTCAAAATCAAAATGTGATATCCCATTGGTCACTCCTATAGGTAATGTTGAGAAATTGCATGTGAGAAGCACGCACAACTACTTTACTACTTACCTTTACTGCAAATACTGTCCATAACCACACCCCTTGTATTATTAGTATGGCACACAGTAATCGTACCATATATGAATTGTGCCATTTAAATTCAACAATTAATATTCACTTGCGATTATTTTCAGGTTATTGATAGACCAGTCCAATTAGGACAACTAATGGCCCCGTATTCCAAAAAGGTGTTTATATAATCGCGATTTTAAGCTAAACGAACGTTTATATGTGAGATAAACGTATGGCTTAAGTAAACGCAAATCCAGAAAGGAGTTTAAAGTTAAACGCAATTTTTAACTTCTGCCAAAATGCAATCGAAATTTAAACTAGTACTGGGCTAGTTTAAGAAGTTTTTTAGTGTGTGTTTTCGCCAAGTGCCCAACGGCTCCTGCACTGTCCAATTGACATCAACAACAACAATGGTGCCACACCATTCTCAACCGACCAGTTGGTGGAGCACTACGCTACGGAAAGCCATATTAATCATGCGCTCAACCATAAAACACAATAGGGCCTTATACACTCAAGTTTGGGTCCTTTTAACATACGACGATGTTACTCGTGTTTGAAGCTTCCTTTTTAATGTAAGCAAATGGTTAAATATTTAAGCTGGCGTTTTTGCTTAAAACACGCAAATTTTAAATTACGGCTATTTTAAGCTTAAAATCGCTTTAGCCTAAACAAGTTTCTGGATATGGGCCAATGACTAAAACTATTGCAACATATCTATTGCTCCAGAATTGTATTGGTAAACCTTAAGAACAACGTAGCAAAAAGTTTTTACCAAAATCACAAGTGTAGTCAAAATATTGAAATGGTCGCAATGAGCCTAAAATATGTTTCGCCTTTCAGGATTAAAAAGGTATAGTTGTCCCGTTTCCCTACTGGAAGTAGACTTACTTTAATTGTTATGAGGCAAAATAGTTCAAAGTCACATTGGGGAACATTATATATTTTACTTAACCCCGTCTTGTTATAAATATTCTGGTCTATAACTGGTAAGGAACCCAAAATATACCATCATAACAAACTATACCATATTGATATTTTGCTGCTAAACTTTGTAAGGAAGCAAATGTGACTGGGGCTATATGTGAGGTCACTAACTATACAGTAACTCTATTCCTATATTGAACTGTCAAACTAAGAATCTAGATACAATTAAGTTTCTAGTGTGACCAATGAAACAAATTTTTAAACCAGTTTGGAGCAAATTGGACAATTTACCCGGGAGGACCTTAACTGTTATGTTTGCCTATTGTAATAAACGATATTACAGATACTGGTTCGAACTATAACCTTATTCAATGCGACCAATTACAATTTTAACCCTGTACAAACTTTGACCCCCTTATTCCTACCTATTCCACCACAGTGTCGATTTTGGTTTAATTAAGTATTATTAGTAATTTTGAGATATAACACCAAAACTACTAAATCCCCCCATCCCCACCCCGAATGTTTATATATTGCCCATTTGTTGGTACAATCTTTGTGAAAGCTGTTGTTTTAGTGGAAGTTGCTTGCAGAGATTTTAAATAACAATAGGGCAATACATTGTTAGTGTTTGTACCAATTGTTGATTGTTGCCGATTTTCAGCAAGTCCGGTCAGGGGGGACAGGGGGAGCTTGGGAAATAGCTAAAAATGTGCTTCAAAATCATGTCAAATGGCGCATGGCATTCCATCTTAAATTTGTTCCTTCAAACCACACAACAACAAATAATAAAATAACATAAAAACAATTTAAAAAATGAACTAAACCAAATGTTAAAATCAATTAATTAAAAGAATTTAATAAAATTTTTAAAAGTTAATAGCTTGAGTTCCAGATCAAAACGTATTGATATAGATGGAGTTTTAGGGTAAAGGTAATTCAATAAAAAACATCGAACTATAATTATAATCAATAAAAATAAATAATTGTAATAATACAAACAGACATACAAAAGATGATGGTCAAACAAAAGAAAAGTCAGTCCACTGGACGTTCCTGTCCAACAAGCTTGTATATTTTGTTCAAAAAGTATCGGAAATTTGCAGTAATGAACACAATAACGTTGGATAAAAATGGAGATGTTGTCAGAGTTCTTACAAGATACCCAGATATTGGATAGGATTTCTGGAAGGGACCTTGTAACAATTGAAGCCAAATACCATTTGACCTTACACTTTTATCGAAAAAACTTCTATCAGAAATAACCCACCATTAGTTTCACAGAATACCGCCATTAAACAGGATAATACTTGAAGCTCAGGCATTTCTTTCCTATGTTCAAAACTGTGAAAACACGTCCAGGATCTCTGCACATAATGAATGAAATCGCTTAAAGAAAAAGACAAAACTGAACAAAACAAAACATGAAAAGCAGATGTTTAGTTTCCTTGGTGACTGTCAACAGCAGTACAGAACACACTGCTTGGCCTCCACATAGAACTGGCTCATGTGCTGTGGAACATGATTGGCAAAACTTCTTGGTGGGATCTTGTGGACAAGCCGGTGTGAAAGCAATTATGGTCCGGCGTCGGGGCCTAAGTCCGCGGGGCTCCATAGACGATAACGGAATAAAAGCGTGAAGCTAATGTTGCCGTAAAAGAGTAAACTGAATCGATTACACTATTTTCACCCATTGTTCCCGGACTATGAAGTACGCGCGGACATGTTTACTTCTAATCACCGGTATTGCCTGTTTGGGGAAACTTCTAATTTCAATTCTGCAAGCTGGCACATGACAGGACCTGGCGGCAACCATCAAATCCCATCCCAGCACTTTATACTTGGGCAAAGCGTCAACGGAATACTTTGCAGCTCGCAAATACTTTTGATGGATCTTTTTTTAGATTTGAAGTGTAGAGTTAACCCCTGGTTGCAGTCGGCGGTCTAAATTATTCGACCGGTGTAGTGCTACAGCCTTCGCCATTGTCATTCGGAAACACAATTGAAAAGACGCCTAGTATGGCGTTTGAGGAATGTAATACCGTATGTTATAGACTTTCAGTGCATAAAGGGACATCTTGAACAGATGACAAAGAGCCCAACCTTCCAATACTGTGATATCATTTCTTGATGTGATATTGATGTGCACTCGCTATCACCAGGACTTTCGTGCTATACACGGTGCTTGGAACCACTAGCACCCTGGTTCTTTGCCAGGAACCGTATGGATTTCAATTCTATGCATAAATTGGGTTTCCTGAAATATCAGATGGATTTGAGACATTCTGGTTTATCAAAACAAGGCTATGATAAAGTTCTCCTGCTTGTCCATCAAAATGCTCCAGCTCTTAGAAGTTCTGGTTGAACTGTTAGCTACTACTCAGGATGTTTAACTCCTGAAAGCTACTGTAGACCTTGCTACCTGAATGATCCAGTAAGTTAAAACTGCTGAAGTTATGGCTGCAGGAAATTACTTCTATTGCTTATGTGAACTGCAAGTGGCTCGCCACTCGCCTCAGATTTTTTGGGGGGGGCTCTGGACTTTGGTGCCTTGTCCATGGAAAAGGTATCAGTGACCTGCGGGTCCCAGAATTTCTAATTATTCAGGTTTGTGAATTTGGACAATTGTATTTGATGTAGACGCGACGGAAGTATTAGACCTGAAAATTTCAATTCCAATCACATCTTTGTTTGCTTACAAAATCTAACGCCCCCCCCCCCCCCTTGTGGACGTACACACAAAAGTGGTACTTTTGGAGTTTAATCATGTTTTAGTAACAGTCCCTTTGCAAAACTTTATTAGTTTTTTTAAGAGATCTGTACACATCAGGGGGATTAAGCTGAAGAAAAAAAAAACAAAGATAAAAATCAAAGCTGTAATCTTTAGGGTTAAATTTCCCACTGATAACCGTTGTGGACGTTCCTTTTGCAAAATGTGCAATTTGTACAGCTTCAATCCACGGCGAATGCCAATCATTTCTTAATAATGAAACACGATTCCTTAAAAGACAAACGTTTTAAATCAAGAAGTTATTACACTTTCAAATTGCAATCTCTGTTTTAATACATCAAAAGTAAGTACGCGAAGGTGCTTTATAGTGCCATTTTGAGAATGTGCGGCAGCAGCATGTCACTTTTTGTAATTCCACAACATCTAATTTGTGAAATTGAATATATATGCCTATTTGGTTCAAATGAAACTACATAAGTAATTTTAACCTTTGATATGAAACACAATCAAGTTATTTGGAATGATTTTTATTTTTTTTCAATGTCAAAATTTTGTTTTACATAATTATGGAACTGCCCTTTCTTGTAGGCAACCGCCATGTAGTGGGAATTTTATACCAATTTGTGAAATTTAATATCAAATGGCCCTCCATGACCTTTAATGACCTTTAATGACCCCCTATTTAGTATGATAACCTACTAACAGTATCTTAAAGACAATCTTTATTTTCCAGGCTTTAATTTGAATACCACACATGAACATGTTTCTGAGGAATTTCCATTTTGACATAATTACACAATATGCAAAAAAGTGGGCGGGGCATATGACGTCATAAGAGTCCGATTTTTGGGCACCCCTTCTAAGTTTTCTTGTGTGCAACCCCAAGGCATTCCTGTGCCAAGTTTCATGCTTTTTTTGTCCAGATGCACGATGTTTAGGGTTATCTTACTACCAACTAGTAAATTAGATGCATGAAAATACTATACTGCGGCCATTAGGGTTATTTTGCTTAGTGTAATTGACTTCCGATGCAGCACTGCGTCGACAAGCTATACACTTCAACCGTGGCTTGATTGCTACGGCTTTTCAAATGCTAATTAATTACGCTGACCCCGCTAATGCATACAATTTTACCGTGCCCATTGTGACGTAGAAAGATCGACAACTTATCGGAACCCGATCGGATCCCTTCGCCAGAATACGCCTGCGCGATGCGATTCTATTTCGTGTACTTAGTTCCAAAGTTCACTGAAGAGCCGTATAAGGCTCAGAGGTCGACTGACTCGTATGTCAATGATTTTTTCCCCCGTTTGCCGATCTAAATCTTTAAAATTTGTTACATGGTTAGAAGGAAAACATTACCAAATCTTGCGATATAACCTGGAAAATGAACTTTAAAAGTTACCACCTGCTGAACCGAGGTGCACCCATGCCAGGGAAACGCCGCCATTGTATGGCGAGTGTATTGCCTTGAGGTAAGTTCACGGCGTAACCATTAGGTATTGGATTCAGTCAACCCCATATATTTTACAACTCCATATGCATGCGACATCAGGGCGGTGGGGGTGCGCAATTCAAACATTTGAAACGGCATTCACTGCAGAGAGCGCTGCCACTCAAAAACTCTCTGGGGACTAACATAATAGATGCATAAAATTCATGATTGTAATTCCTGCGAATTCTGCGTACAAAAATTCAGGGGAAATCATTCCATATACAGGTTAATTGTATATTCCACAACAGTGACGACAGCGCGCTGCAGCGGCAATACTAGCGAGCGCCATTAACTCAACATATTGAAAGCAATTGTATTTTATTTCTAAGGCCTTTTTTGCAAATCACTGTCGATGATTTGTATATAGGAACATAGCCAACAGGGGAAACTTGGGTGAGTATTTTTATCTGAGTTGTAATGTGATTCCGTAAAATCTGTCTTGCTCCACAAAACTTTTTTAAGTACACACTCTTCTGCAACCTAAAATAGAGTCGGTCCCATAACAAAAACGTCCATTCCCCGATTAAAGAATGCGTCTGATTTGCTCGTATATTTAGGTTGCATTGTTGCAAACTAGTATGAGTATGACTATAGTTTGAGTAATAAGTTCTTGGCCTGGCCCAGGCTGGGGTACTCGCACTTGCTTGTTGCGTGAAACTGCGTCTTCCGGCAACCCGTGGTGCGCCGTTTTTGGCGGGAAGCGGGCGACCCAGTAACTTGGCAGAAATTATTTACTCCAACTATGCCTAGCTAGGTCAGTGACAGCAGTGTTCATGGTGTTACTGTTATAGTCACCGTAACAATTGTTTGAACTAAGCGTACGCAGTACCGGCTGGTGCAACCTGTACACAGGCATATTGCGTACCTATTTTAATCGTTGTAAATACGCGCTGTCTACAGCAGAGCGACATTCACACACACACGCAGCAGATTGTTCGAATCAGTTCAAACAATTATTCCTCAGACTAATATAGTTAGCCACATCATCATGTATGTTCATCATGATCATGTCATGTGGGCAGTTATTCAACGCATCATGATCATCAGCATGCATGCATGCATACATGATTAGGGCATGGGCCATGTCCCGTAATACGTGTCCGTAAAATGGCCGCCCAAAAACTCCTACTAATTGATGTGACACGTATCTTAGAAGGGGACACGGGGCATTGTGACCAAAGTTCCGATAGTCACAGATGCGGGGAAGATGTTTTTTCCTCATGGCCTGAGCTGGCAGGCTCCAGGTCCGATAATTATTACACTGTCACTAGGAAATCATCAGAATCATTTTGCTTCAACTAGGGCGCAACCGTAGCGCAGCGCCTATCAGCACTTATATTGTAACATTCCCCATAACAGCTCCCCAATTGTCGCCTGGGTCGACGAGGCAATCGAGACCAAGTACCTTGCCCAAAGACACAAACAGCACTGGGATGGATAAGGGACAGCTATGGGTTAACACCCTACTCTTTTCGAACCTAGCTGTGACAAGCATGTATGGATGTGACTTTCCCATACATGGGACCGACGGCTTAACGTCCCCTCCGAAGGACGGGGCTCTCACATGATTTATTTGCCCTTGTCCAAACAACCATGGGTAGAGTGAAGTGATGAGAATAATAGGGGTGAGAGCAGCCACAACCACTATTGTACACTCTACACTGGCACATTGCCGGCAGTACTGTCTAGTAGCAATATGATACCGTTTCCTATCAACTGACTACATCAAGCCATGGTAACATATTGGCCAAAAAAAGGCCCCCTAGCTTATAGCCCGAGGTTGCTCTGGCTTTTTCTGCTACGATAGCCCCTACTATCTCCTCTCCACTAAAGCCAGAGTGGCAGTTCGTTAAAAAACTGGCTCCACTGTGTCACAAAGTCAATAATTTTGGTATACTTACTTACAGTCTTCGATGACACAAAATCCGTGCATATATGAAAACTTTGATGTCTTAGCATCCCTACTAGCTCGATTTTAAAAATACAAACGGTGCACAGCTCATGCTTACATCCGTGAAATGTTGGCCCTAAAAGGGCACGAAGTGACCGAAAAATTGAAACTAAACACAGTCGTCTCCCACTTCCATGAGGGCGCACAACACTAAATCACCAAGCATTTCATGTAATGGTTTTACTTCCGGTAAAAAACAAAGCTAATTTTGAGATGTTTTACGGTCCTGTGCGAGTTTGTGAAGATCTGTAGTGCCATATTATGTTTCAAATAAAAGGTACATGTGTCTTTAACACATTGGATACGATTAAATTTAAAATTTTGATTTTCACGGAGAAGTAGGCCCTCGGTGTATGGAGATGGCGTAAATGAGTTTGCTAGGCTCGAAACGGGTGGAAAATGGCACACGTCGTTATTTAGGGTCTCGTATCGGAAAAAAAAACGATCGGAAGAACCCCCATACATTGAAACAGTTTCAATCGATTGGCAATCCATTGATATATACACCTGTATGCAAAATTTGACGCTGAGTCGAATCTCGCGTTCAAAAACAGGTATATTGCGGTGAATTTCAATGGGCAGTTATGTACTGGTGTGCGCCATGATCTTACGGTGTATGTTAGTAATTCATTGGTAATCCGCGAAAAGAGCGTGCGCGGCCTGATTCGAAAGAAAAACACACGGGGACACAATCAGGGAGACTCCCTGATCTAGTGGGGCGACTGCTATGTTTATTGATATTTTTTAACGGTAATGAAATCCCGTTTTAAAAATCATCCGAATTTATTGAAAATATTTTCCTTTGATGTGTCCTAAATTTATATTTATTTTATATGAACTTTGTTTGTTTCTTGACTAATTTTCCAGTCATGGTTAAAATCTGATACCACTAATTACGGACATACACCCGGAAGGGGGAGACGACTGTGTTTAGCTTCATTTTTAGTCATTTTGTGCTGGTTGGGGCAACAATTCACGGATTTTAAGAGGAGCGTGCACGGTTGTATTTTAAAAATCGAGCTAGTAGGGGATGCTAATTATAAGGACATCAAAGTTTAATATATGCACAGATTTTGGGGAATAAAGGACGTATAAAAAATACCAAAATTAATTGACTTGGGCACAGTGGACACCGTGTTGACTTGAAACTGCCGCTCTGGCTAGGGAAAGAAGATAGTAGCCTAGTGGGGCTATGGTAGTGGAAAAAGTCCAGAGGGCAAACCTCGGGGGCTAACAGCGTTGTAGTACAGTGGATGCATGAGTTGCATGGTTAATATGGAAGCCTTTAAGGTTATGCGCCTATTCCTGCTAGCTCGTGTACGTAGCAGTTGCACGGTGTTCGTACCACCTGACTACGATGGTAGGGGCTATCGTAGCAGAAAAAAGCCAGAAAAACAGGCAAACCTCGGGCTAATCCTACGATGAGGCTCACTCATCACTTCCAAAAAATATTTTGACATCGTGCCATCGACCTTTCACTTGGTGAACCAGAAGCCCGGTAGAAAAGACAGGTTTTTTAGTCCTCGCTGGGTAGCATAGAAAACTTCCGGGTATCCATTTTAGAAGGTGTCCCTGTTTCCCGATAAAAATTTTGTGATAAACCTATCGAATTTGGACATTCTTTTCACAAGGTTCGGCGATGTAATGGACCGCCGCGCCAGTTAGATATGATGAAAATAGCAATATGTCATAATAGAATTAGGCCGTTTGCGGGGTGCAGGGGGGTTTGCAGGTGGGGTTTAGGTAAATGAAGAAAAGAAAGATATGGACCGCAAACGTTTCCTCATGTGAGGTATATTCATGCGCAGTGGCAGAATTGTGCGATTTTCTAGGAAAAAATAAAATTCACGGAACAAATAGTTCGTATAATTTAGGAATATTTGGGCTCCTAAGACTAAAGGCAAGTTTTGTATTGAACATTCTTAAACACTTGAGATTGCTTTCGCAACTTTCATTGCGTTCATAGCCGTGTGAATTCGACGATATCACACGGTACAGCGGCGTACGTGCTGGCGCGAGACGGCATAAGCACTGCTGGGCCCAATCGAATGCACCAAAAGTAACAATGGACTGGTCGATTTAAATTGCTCGGGTAATTCGTTGGGATTAAAATAAAACCTACCAAAATTTAGAAAGATGTTACTAACAGCTTCTTATGTGATGAAAGGGTAAAGAATGAGAATAAAGGTATTGTTTTTAGCCTCTGACGTGTGTCTATCGTGTCATATCAACATGGGCTACAGACACTATTTTCGTTAAAACCACTCGGTCGCCCGCGGTGTTCTACTCAAAATATGCCTGTCGCCCGTTGATTAGGACACGATAGACACACGGCAGAGGCTAAAACAATACCTTTATTCTCTAATTATTTACATGTTAATAAACTTTAGCACTCTTGCTTAGTGTGGAAGGCTTGATTATGTATCTGCTCTCAAGTCAACTCGGCCCCCAATCCACTCGGCCCAAACCAAGTCACCAATACCACTCAGCCCAATACAAAGTCGGCCCAAACCAAGTCGGCCCAATACCAAGTCGGCCCAATAAAAGTCAGCCCAATACCAAGTCGGCACAATACCGAGTGCAGGTCAGCCCAATACCGAGTGCAGGTCAGCCCAATACCGAGTGCAGGTCAGCCCAATACCGAGTGCAGGTCAGCCCAATACCGAGTGCAGGTCAGCCCAATACCGAGTGCAGGTCAGCCCAGTTGGTGTTTCTAAAGTTGCAACGAGAGATTCACATATCAGGCGTCCTAAAAAAAGCAGAAGTACTGATTTGGGTAGGGTCATATGTAAAAATTTTCATTCCATCTGGGCACATATGAATCTGTTATTTCTTGATGAAATTGTCATCCCAAAAGGTTATGTGCATGGAAAAATATCCTTACTATTATTATTTTGGGCTAATAATGTGATGAGGCTTAGTGTATCATACAATAAAGGCCAATAGTAGTTTTTGATCACAATATAAACAAATCGCGCCCCCTATTTTTCATCAAAATCATTTTTTTTCACTGTTGTATTGGAAATTGCTGTAGTAAAGACCCCTGTAAATGGCGCGAAAGAGGTCAACCTGGCCTAGCAATTCAGAGACAAAATCGGCATTTTGAATCTGGAAAAAAAATGACTGGTATGGTAGTGGCTTTAATATTCGCACCTGTAATTTTCTTCTGGAGGTAACCTTTTGGTCAGGCCATTGGGTTTGCACCTCTTCCATGCAAATCAACTAATTGCATAGTGGCTGCCTGTCTCTCAGTCTTAAAGGGCGACTCAAAGATTTTGAAAAATATTTGTGTGTGTGTGTGTGTTTGTATCATTTACAAATAGTCAACTGAAACTGAAGATAGTCCCCTAAAATGCTCAATTCCAAAGTTTGAGATGAATCGGATATTTCGTTTCAAATGATGTAGAAAATTTTTTGTATAGTATAACAGTAAAAAAGATAAAATAAATTGTAAATTTATAAACAAATTGTAAATTTGTAAATAAACCAAATAATAGGCTGTTAGTAAATGAAAATAATCAGTAAATCAATAAATTTATAAACAAATTGTAAATAAATTATAAATGTAAATAAATTGGAAAATTAAAACTAATGAGAAAATTCTGTTAGTAAAAGAAAAAAGTAAATTAAATGGGTATTAATAATAGATTAGTAAATTAAAATGTTATGGAAATAAAGGTAAATAGTAAAATAATAAATTCCATAAGTTCTTTTTTTATAGTGTAATAAAAAATATAAATACAAGGTATGTAGATATGGGTATAAATGAAATTGATAAATGTACCCTGAATGAATTCAACTTGGTTGAAAAATATGGAAAGAATTTTGCATTATGCCACAACCCTATGAATTCGGCCGCCACAATGGAATAAAGTGCATGTAAAAGATGTGTTGGCAAATACTGAATTCATCCCAAAAAATATGACAAATGTCAAATTCTGAGAAAAATAAAATATTGACAAGGTAAAAGTAGTGCCTAAATGGCCGATTGGGCCGACTTGGTTTTTTGCTGAGTTGGTTTTGGAACGACTTGGTTTGGGGCCAAGTTGGTAGAAAATGTGGGCCGAGTTGGAGGTGAAACGTTTTATTGGGCCGAGTTGACCAAACTCGATGTATCTATCGTGGTATAGCTCTGTCAGAAATTGGGCTAGAAATGCTATGTTTTGAAATGACTTGTCGCGTGTCGGTTCTGTGAGCAATGCCAATGTGGTGGTGACATGATCACTGAACGGTGAAGCTTCAAATTTCAGCTTTGAAAAAATCGATAAATACTCCTTTCATCGATGGTTGCTCATAACCATCGTGTTACAATAGAGGCAAGGCTTGTCCACACTCCTTTTATTTTATAGCCCCATGATAGGGCTATGATGAACTGTGGCCATTGAATGACCGTAACATTCAAAGACGAGTACCGTCCTTTGGTTATTGTAATACGTTCTTATATGGTAATAATTCTCCTTGGGTATAGCGAACCTCTCTGCGGCCCACTGGACGTCTCAGTCGTGCACATCTCACAAGCTCAGGCTTTGCTTTGGTTAATGATTTGCGATTGATCGTTTGTGATCGACCACTGACTGAGTGTCAATAATCTGCGGTGGTGACGTGTGGTGTCGGCTTGTGTCAGCTAAATGGGACTAGTATGCTGCCTATGTTGTAACAGGGCTAGAATTTTTGGCAAGAATCGATCTCGCATTCACAAAGATTCTCGTTGACTGATTTTGCGGTGATTGAATCCAATGTTGATCTTGTAAACTGTGTAGAACTTAACACTCACAGTAGCAAATTAGACAATTCCCTCCCCCCGCAAAATTTGTTTTTGGGAAATCAGTCCTGATCTTGATCTTAGCGACAAAATCTACCCTTTATAAATCTGTCTGTCGATGTTATAATCCTATTCATCTATTGTTCCTATTGTAATTACCATCATAAATTTCGGCACCCTTCAACATGTACTTTATCTCATAATACATGTACGATAATCAAGGATCTCTAAATAGACAAGCTAGCTTATGTCATTAAGAGCTAGCTGCACTGGCAACACCTGAATATTTTGAGGTTTTGCCATTCCGTAAGTTTAAGAATTGGAACTTGGTGCGATCTTTACTATACGGGGGAAATTAGGGGATCGGATCGTGGATCGGCCGCTACTACAAAAATCTCAGCAAGAAAACCTGTATCGGTTTAATCTCTACTTGGGGTGTCCACCCTAAAAACCCCAGCCCAAAAAAAATAGACCTCCGGGCAGACCAAGCAGACTTCATGATAAAAAAACAACATAAACCATAAAACAACTCGGTGTTTTCTCTACTCTGGCCTACTCCCTCGCTATGTGGTCCTTCTCACACAATCCATTTATTTAATTTGCTGATTCTACTTGCAAATTTCTACTTGGAGATTTTCTATTACCTTGAATGATAGCCTCAATCAATCCCAGCACCATCTCTTCAGCTTCGTCGTTCGTAACGCACTGTAACCAAATGCTGTACTTTTATCAATAGCAGTAATTGCATTAATTGTGGTAAGTAGCCGCCAAGCAACACTTTTTATCCCCTGGCTTTAGACATAAGGCACTAAGGGGGATATGCTATCAGTCAAGGCGTCGGCGGCGGCGGCGGCGTCTGTGTCGGGGTCGGGGCGGCGTCCAACACAACTTGTGAACGCGATAACATAGACCCATAAGGGTTATGGTGATGTGACTTTGGTGGGGGATCACTGGCCATGCCCTCATCTGATTAGATTATGGGCGTGGCTTATGCTAATTAGGTACCTATGTTGCATAAATGAGTTAATTGGGTAGTTTTACCCAACAAATCTTGTTGACCGCGATAACATGAACCCATAAGGGGTTTTAAGTTTATGTGACGTGGTGGGTGGGGATCGGACTTGCCATGCCTTCTCTGATTATATTATGGGGCGTGGCATATTTTTTGGTGGCTATTAGGTAACCAACTTAATTTGCATAATTAATGAGTTAATTTGGGGTATTTTTTACCCAAAAAGCTTGTGAACAAACTATCTGAAGATCCATATGTCCGATTTTGATGAAACTGATGGAGGGGTGGGGATCAATGTTACTCTCGCGCTTGATTAGTTTTAAGGTGGTTGTCCCGTGTTAAGGGGGTTTCCGGGTTTAAGGGGGTGTTTTGGGGGGCCCCCCAAAAAGGGGGGGGGGGGGTTTAAGGGGGTTTGTCCCGCTTTAATTGGGTTGTTGGGTTTTAAGGGGGGATTGTTTGGGGTTTAAGGTGGGTTGTCCTGGTTTAAAGGGGGTTGTCTCCCGTTTTAAAGGGGGTTGTCCCGGGTTTTACAGGTGGGTTGTCCACTTTTAAGAAGGAAGGGGGTTGTTGGGTTTAAGAGGGATGTTTTGGGGTTTAAAGGGGGTTGTTGTCCTGGGCTAAGGTGGCTTGTTTGGTTTAATGTTGTTTTTGCAGGCACGAGGTTTAATGGGGGTTGTCCATGCTTTAAGGGTAAAAGGGGGGTTGGTCTGGGTTTTCTAAGGGGGGTGTCCAGCTTTAAAAAGGGGGTTGTTGGGTTAAAGGGGATTGTTGGGTTTAGGTGGATTGTTGGGGTGTTTAAAGGTGGGTTGTCTGGGTTTAAGGGGGTTGTCCGGGTTTAAGGGTGGTTGTCCTTAACTTAAGGGGATTGTGGGGTTTAAGGTGGGTTGTCCCCGGTTTAAAGGGGTTGTTGTCCCGGTTTTAAGGGGGGGTTGTCTGGCTTAAGGGGGCTGTTGTGGTTTTAAAGGTGGGTTGCACGAGTTTAAAGGGGGGTTGTCCAGTTTAATGGGGGTTGTCCGGTTTAAGAAGGGGGGTTTGTCCAGCTTAAGGGGGGTTTTTTGGTTTAATGTTATTTTTGTGTTTCAGGTGTTTGTCTGGTTTTACGAGAGGGTTTTCCCTCTTGTTTCCGGTTTTTTGTTATTGATTTTTATTTCCTTTTTCATATTTTTTTTTCGCTTTTTTTTTTTTTTTTATCCGCATTTTTTTTTTGTCCCATACTACTCATCTCCCGTTCTCCTTTGGCCGCTTTCCCACCGTTCCCATCTCCTGGCACCCGGTATGCCGCATGTGCGTATGCCTTGCGCGGACGTTGCACATGGGTTTTCCGGGTTTAAGTGGGTGTTGTCCTGGGCTTAAGGGTGATTGTTGGGTTTTAAGGTGGGTTGTCCCGGGTTTAAAGGGTTGTCCGGGTTTTAAAAGGGGGGTTGTCTGGGCTTAAGGGGCTTGGTGGTGGTTTAAAGGTGGGTTGCACGGTTTTAATGGGGGTTTGCCGGGTTAAGGGGGGGTTGGGTTTACGGGGATTTTTGGGGTTTAAGGGGTATTTTGCAGCTGATTATTAAAAAATTTGTCAACGCTCTCTCCAGGGGGATTTAGCGGTTCGAGAACCGCGACGTTTATTTTTTCCCTTTTGTGAAATGCCCTGCATTTTATCAAGGTCCGGTTTCCTCTGAGGGCCGGCCAATGGTATCCTCAGGTAACCAGTCCTACCTGTCCGGGGGCCGAGTTGTCGGCGGCTAACTGTCACCCCCATCGGGTTTATACGGCAAAATCTGAGGAGAGGTTAGCTGGTTAGCTGTGGTAGAGAAAACAAAAGGATCTACCTACAAGTGCGGTCTGCTCTGGAGAGCTTCATGACGGCCACCGCAACATGCTTGCCTTGCACGGTGGGTGTGGTTGCCCAAAAGGCTAGGCCCACCACCGCACCACCAAAACAAAAAAAAAAAAAATGTGGATTGACGTCAGGAAGGGCATCGGGTCAATTATCTTTTTAAACTCCAATACTCTTCACACGCAGTATTGCTGAGCCTGGGTGTATCCATCCAAGCACCCATTCGGTGGGGGACAAACTTTTGGTTTAACTAACTTACTAACTGCATGCCATTGGCAGCAATTGTCAAGATAAGTGGAGTTAAGGACTCGCATGCCTTCCTATGTGTCAAAAAAAGCTCTTGGCTTCTATCAAACACTGACAAGCTGCCTCTTTGGGGGAAAAGTTTTCTCCTGGATATGTTGTTCTTTCATCATTTTGAATTAGAACCGCACAAACTGCAAAATCTTTTGGATTGAAACTTGTTTTTAAAAATCAGTTTTTAGAAGCACTGCATGTACCATTTTCAGGTACTGACTGAATGTAGGGTTCTCTTATTGTAAGGCTAAATAAATAGCCTTGATCATGGTTACGTTCAAGTATCACTGGTTTAATGCTCATTTCCCTTTCACAAATTTGAGTCATGTAGCGCTGGTTCAAAAACCCTCTTATTTGCATCATGCTCACTGGGTGTATTTCCAGCATTTTGATTAAAGGGGGAATGGCCCGATATAAGGATTGAATTTTCCTTCCTCGAGGAGATGGGCCTTCACCCCAAAATTCCCATCTGTAAAGTTTCGCGCCGATTTTTCAATCCGTTTTCATGCGAGACCTAAAAACTGATTTTGTAAAGCCCCATAGATACTGTGTAAATTAATATTGGTCGACCAAAATGGGGCACATTTCGCTCATACTTCCAAACCAACATCCGTTGCTCTAAATTTCCATAGGGTAAATGAGAAAATGTAGCTTTCTTCTGACAACCAAAATCTTGACCACTTCGGTAAAATCTGGGCTCTGGGGACGAGGCTATTTAGCGATCCGGGCCCGTGGACCTTTACAGGGAAGGGAAAAATTTTGAAAACATTTTATTTATTAAGATTTCTTGGATTTGGGGAAATTTTAAAGAGATTGGAAATTAATAGAAAAAGAGTTTTAGAAATCACATTTTTATTTTTTCCAAAACCATTTTTATGTTTGTTTCACCTGTTGGTAGATTCAAATTTTGTTCCATGCCTGCTCACGTCTGAAAAATTGTGTGTGTGTTGGTGGGGGGGGGGGCCAACCCAAAATAATTTCCACATGATGTGTTTAAAGGTGCTGTTATGGATTTATTGTATTGTGTTCTTAACTTGATATGAAAGCCTTATGCAACTTGCACCTACACCCCATCAAGTACACCGTTTGGAAACAAACTTTTGCAGTTTTGATGGTAGGCGCAATAATGCAAGTTGCAAAAGCACTATTTCAATACTGTGCTGAGATTGATGGTTAACCACTAAAACGCATTTTTTTTTTGTTTATATCTTGGGGATGAAATGGATTTTGATGGCTCAAATTCCTGGACAACAATGAGAATCAAAATCGATACTACTTCCATTTAATCTGGGGGGGGTCCCAAAGACCATCCAAACACGCACCTTTAAAAAACTTCATTTGAAAAACACATTTTATATTTTTTATCCCTTATAGCCTAGAGGAAATTTTGGAAGGTTTGCATTTTTTTTTTGCTATATTTGGATAAAACTTTCATATGTTTTAGAGGTGACCCTAGGAAGTGTAAAAATCTTAGCTATAGCATTTTTTTTTTTTTTTCGATGTGCAAGGGGGGGGTAGCCAGCAAATTGCAAGAATAAATGGCCGCCATTTTTTTTTTTCATATTTTAGCTTAGTTTGACCTAATATTCCCAGTTTTATGAAGTTGGTGAAAAAAAAAAAAAAAATAAAAGATTTTCTTTCATGTGTTATTCACTTTAATATCAGTGGATGGATTAACATTAATAATAACATTTTCAATAACTCTTGAATTAACATTCCATTTGGAGTCCAAAAATTCAACACTGCGCCGCCATTTTAATAGATTTTGTTTTTTTTTAGTAATATTATGGCTAAACTTCAATTTTTTTGTACCGGAAATTTCTTGAAAGACATTCAATTATTTGAAATTAAATTACAATATATATATTTTAATATAAAAAAATTATATTTATCTATGATTATAAAATCATTACATTCTTGCATAGGACTTTTTTTTGTTCCAAAATGGACCCGCCATTGTCTTTATTTTTATTTTTTAAGTGTTTCTTCTTTGTCTTTAGCCATATTATTATGTAATCAGAAATGAGGGCGAACAGTAGCAGCTCCATGGGAGGGCATCTTCCCCCTCCTCAATTTTTTTTTATTCTTTACCAACCCAGTTTGGCCTCCAACGCCCCGCCCAAAGAAAATTACAGATTTTTGTTGGCAAAAGTCAGTGATTTGGGGGCCAAAAAAATCACCAAATTTTGACCAAGAAAAACAGCGATTTTGGGACCAAAAATCACCAGATTTTTTGGCAACAAAAGCGATTGTTGGGGCCAAAATTGGGTTTTAAAAAAATCTTTTTTTTTTTTAAAAACATTTTTTTAATATTTTGGTTCCCGCCAATTTTCCACACTTTTGCCGCCCCCAAAAATAAATCACTTGCCCCCCCCCCCCAATAAAAAAGATTTGGCGCCCCGCTGGAAACGAACCGCAACACAAATGGCATAAATCATAATATAAACATAATTTAATAACGAAGTCAGATTTTGGTATGAAGCTGGAATGTGCTTAGACCCTGCTAGGTTGGCTTTCCCATATTTTAAAACTAATTGCTAGTTGGAATACAGGCAGTCTCATTGTCAAACTTGGCCAGTCAAAAATGTACCATGTACTTTGAGAATGCATGATAGATTTGGAAAGTTTTGTCACCTTTGACATGAATTTGGTAGGTTTTTTGAAGTTTGTAGATTGATATTTGTATTATGTAACTGATAACGTAAAAAGGATTTATTAGCATCTGTGGAATCCAAATTAAGTTGGTACGGTATGTGCTTCCGAGGGGTATTACTTCTAGGAGGTAACTTCAAGACCAACCAAAATTCAATATTGTAGAAGGGCAACGCTCCATGTCGTTGACAAACAAGTTCCTCACCATTGAGCTCAGCTTTGTCATAATTACATCTTTCTACAAACATCCATCAGAAGATTCCAAGCACCCCTCAATTGAATCTCCTCTCCGGGAATTTCAACTCAAACCTCATTTCTTGCAATTGGCAAATATTTTTCAAACAGCATATTACCCAATGGGTGCTAACAATCACCAATAAAAACGGACAAGCCGTCGAAGAATGGTTCTAAAAGAAGACAGTCAGCATCTTACTATACGCCGCTCCTTCAACGAACGACCCTAGCTGCCGCCATCATTTAAAAGTGCC
This sequence comes from Ophioderma brevispina, assembly GCA_023653785.1. Classification (NCBI taxonomy): domain Eukaryota; kingdom Metazoa; phylum Echinodermata; class Ophiuroidea; order Amphilepidida; family Ophiodermatidae; genus Ophioderma; species Ophioderma brevispina. Next base: position 21,868 of record JAMKCH010032130.1, on the reverse strand, counting down.
CATTAGAAGAGAGGTTACAACCATGATCTATCTATTGTAATCAAAACATCTCTAAGCTGTGTAACAAGATTGTTCTGGGGATGCCTGTTCCAATAACTCAACAACATTGATAACCAAAATCGACATCCATGTTAAAACTGTGCAGTGCTCTTTTTAAGCAGGAAAACAGACTGGCAAAAGATTTCATTGATAACCTGGACCAGAAACGTGAATAGGATTGCACCAAAACCCCGTAACCGTAAACTACCGTAACAGTAAACTTAAGAACAAATTTGCCCAACTAGTGACAATACTTGCCTGGAGATTCATACCCAGGAGCTGTAGGACGGAATAATGCAGCAGGCTTTTTCCAAGGAATGTGCTAAAGAAATATCCAAAGTATACTACATGGCTTGAAGCTGATTCTTTTATCAGCTAAAGCAACTGCTAAAGGTGAGGCAATGTCAGAGGGGGATCGCCAGAAAAGCTGGCAATAGATCTTTAAATTGAATCCACTTATATGACCCATAACAGCAAGAAAGCAGAGTCTATAATAAACCATCCGACAGCTCAAGGGATCCAACAGAGCCTCCAGCCAAAGTGTTACAAACACCCCAACTAAGTTGCTCACCAAGAAGCCCAAGAAGATCCAAACTAGACCATAAGACCCTGGTTTCACTCATCCCCTTCAGCCATGGAAAAACAACTGGGAAAACCGGTGTACTTTAAAACTTCAACAGGAAAAGCAGTAGGCCTTGACGACATCTCAACGAGCAGCTGAAAAAACTTTGGCCTAGTATCAAAGGAGTGACGTTCTTAAGCTGTACAATTGCTGCCTTATTTTCTTTTTTTCACAGTTTCAAAAAAGATCTCTGGAGGAAAGCCACCATGTTATGCGGGCACCCTTTAAAGCCTGGGAAAGATCCATCTAATCCAAAGAGCCTTCGAATAATATCACCCCTCAGCGCGTACCCCTACAGCTCTTTTGAACATCTCCTGTTCAAGTTGTTCGTACCTTTGATAGAGGAACACTTCATACCAGAACAAAAGCAAGGTTTCCTCCCTTCCGGCCAGGAAAATCAGCAAGCCAAAGGGTTTCGAGAAAGGGGTTTTCAGAACCGGAGGAGTCCGTTTTCGTTCGATCTAATCAGCACTAGTGTTAATCACAGATGGCTTACTCCACTCCGTTAAAAGATTTTTGGAACTCACCAAGGATATTCGCTTGAACTGAGTTCATCAAAGGATTGCTTGTCGTAGGCTCAAGAATGGACTATAACCCCACTGGGCGTGCTCGCACCTCTCCCTGTTCAACATCTATATCTGGGAATATGAACCACACTTAATGGATTGGACAAAAGAGCAAACCCCACCCTGTCTTTTCGGACTAGCGTGTGTAGGAACGTGGAAAAGGTCCAATTATGGTTGCGCATATTCATCAGAAGCGAGTGGTAATTAGACTACTGCGTGGGGTACCCGCACGAGAGGGCGTAGAAAGTCAAGGAATCGTGGAGGGGGGGCCTGTACGCCCGTTCCCTCACAACCATCTGCCCGTCTTCCCGCCTGGAGATCCTCCCTCCCAACCCTGACGCCCGACGCGTGCGCACCACTCCAATGGCACAACGAGGTGACAACCAGCCAATATACCCAAGACCAACCTAGAGTACAGGGAATATTGTTTTTTAAAAACTTCTATGTAGACACATATTCTTTGGAAAATGAACACACAAGATGCAGAATTTACAGTTGTCAAAGAGAGACTACCAAAGCTTTTGAATGAACTCACTCTTATTTAATGAGGAAAACCACCTCACTCCTTATTATGAGGAAAACCACCTATGGGCAATCCATTCCAAGACAATCAGGTTGTGTGCCTTTCCTTCCCATCTACCGTGAAGCCAAAAATGTCAACAGCCTGGTTTGTCTGCTTAGGAGTTTAATTGGCCGCATAAACTCTCTCTCTTATAAAGACCCACAGTCAAGAAGCCGAAGAGTAAAGTAAACTTCACTGGCACAGATGGGGTGCTCGTCCACATACCCTATAGATCGATGACAATGAGAACTTGCCCTGTGCTGCTCATTTGCAGAGTATGCCTGCTCTGTATGGGAAAGATCAACCCCAGATGCCAAGAAGCCTTGTCCAGCGTTAAAAATTGCGCTCCTATACCGGCGTATCACAGGAGTATTTTCGCGCCAACTCCAATGGAGTGGAACGGTTTCGATGGTACGAATACAGTCGAATTGCTCCACCAGAAAAAAAAAAGCCTATGGGGGTCCGAAAGTTAAGTGGGAATTAGAAACTACATGCGAAATAGGGGCCAAGAGCCGGAGTTAGGGGTTGGGAATGCGAAAGTTGGTGAGTCAATGGAAGTGAGGAAATGCAACACCAAAAACAGACAACCTTCTAGTAGGTCTTCAAGGGGGGACGAGAGAACCCGGTATGTAAGAACTCGTCTCAAAAAAGGACCCACATTAAACCACTCTAAAATATCCAGAGAGGACACGAGGGTATGAGAGGGGGAGAGAGAGAGGAGAGAGAGGTCTTCTAGCAAAGCCCAACCCCTTAAACAGTCCTCTAAGGAGTTTAAGAGAGTCGCCTTTGTGGAAAGAAAGAACTTGCTACAACCAAGTAATGTCGGTATTGAAGCCTGGTGAGTATCATCCGTCTGGAGCTGACTCATCCATGTGCCTGGATGCGATGCCTCAACATATTGAGAACGCAGAATTGGCGATCTAAATTTCTTTGTCAGAAGTGGGGCTACCTGGAAACCAGATCAGGACACTACCCTGTGGTTGTGGAATAGCTTTCACAGGCAATGAAATATCTCTTGGTCTGCACACTGTTGGAGCAACAAGTGCACATACAAAGGAACCTTGCGGATTTTCCGTGAGCACCAGCATTGCACCCATCTCTGGCTAGATCATATTTGAGAAACCACTGTGGTTGGACACGATAAGAATCCTTCAGTACATTATTGAATTCATGGTTTGGTTTTGCGGAGTTAACCATAGAGATAATACCCCTCATAAGCACATACCATGCTTAATATGGTTCCACAGATGCCATAAACCATTTGTACGTCCTCAGTTTACATAATATCAATATCAATCTCAATTTCAAACTTACCAATTAATGTAAAGGTGACAAAAATTTTTCACCTATACAGTGCATCTCAAAGCACGTGGTCCATTGACTGCCAAGTTTGCTAGAGAACTGCCTGCGTGTATTCAGTCGTTAATTATGTTTTTTATATTATGATTTTATGTCCATTTTTGGTGATTTGCGGTTTCGTTTCAAGTGGCGGTGCCAGACCTCTTTTTCGGAGTGGGGGGGGGCCAAATTTGCATTTTTGGGTTGGCAAAAGTGAAATTCTTGGAGTAGCAAATAATGATTAAAACATTTGAGATTTTTTAACCAATTTTGGCCCCAACTCGCTGAATTTTGCCAAAAAATCTGTCATTTTTCTTTTTCGATTGGGGGAGGGGGAAACCTGGGGGTAAAGAAAAAAGGAGAGGGAAATGCCCCATGCGCCCTGTAATTGCCACTGTTCGTTGTCAGTGTTATACCTTTATTATGCTAGCTGATGGTAAAGAAAAGAAAGAACACTTAAAATAAAATGGCGGATATATTTCGAACAAAAAATCCCTATGCAGAATGCAATGATTTTGAAATCATGGTAAATATGACTTAAATTTTTTATTTTTGATACTAAATATATTGTAATGTTAATCAAATCATAAAAAAATACTTTGTAACCAAAAATCTGAAAGTATTAGCCATAATATACTCAAAAAACCCAAAATATCTATCAAAAATGGTGCCATTTTGAATTTGTTTGGCCGCCAAACTGGAACTGATTAATTTTCAAGATTTATGCGAATGTTATTTAATGTTATCCACATTGATATTAAATTGAATAACACATGAATAAAATCTTAAACGCTTCATAAAACTTGGAATATAGTCAAAATAAGCTTAAAATATTGAAAAAATGGCGGCCATTTTGAAATTGCTGGCTACCCCCTTGCACATCAAGATGAAAAAAATGTGCTTAATATTTTGGGTTTCTCATGACCTATTCTACAAAATTAAAAGTTTAAACCATAATATAGGGCAAATAAAAATGCAACCTCTCAAATTGCAACAAAACGTCCCTAGACTTTAGTACTGACATGTGTTTCTTACATTACCAGTATAGGCACATTGCATTGCTTGGGGGATTGGTTCAAAACAGATCCCTCTCGATCAGTCTAAGGTTTTATTATCGTTTGGGTTTAGGAAGATTTTGAGATAATGGTTGAATCTGGTGCAACCACTTCAAAACTGGTTTTTTTCTACTTTTTTTTACAGCCTTAGTAACTCACTTCAGTTCACGCAGGAACCAACCAATCACGTGCGGTAGAGTTTCAAGCTAACTTGGTGGCAATTGTGTGTTGCTCGGGGCAACCCAAATCCGTCCTACACTGTGGCCTCTTTAAAGCCAGCCAATCATAGCCAAGCAAATTATGATGTCATCAATAACGGGACTCTACCACCATATATTCAGTAGATGCTAATACTGTTGGTGTATATCAGTGCCAAGCCCCTGATGCAGAAGATTATCACAAGTAGTCCAGTGCAATTAAGGCTTGCCAGTAAGTTTTAAAGTTATTTTGAGTAATGCTCATTTTGGTATTTTTGTTACAAGTGTTTTTATTTGTTGACAAGTGGTGCTTTTGTTGTAGATTGTTTCTTGAGAATTTAAGATTTGGATTTTTTTTTTCCGCAGAAACGTCGCATTTTTATGGTTTTAAGGTGCTTGTTCCCGATTTATGTCTATTCGTGTTCTCTTTTTTTTTTAACTTGATATGAGAGCCTGGCACTTTGCACAAGACCACCACATCGAGTATCGTGGGAAACAAACTTGCAGTTTTAATGGTAGAAGCAATAATGCATCTTGGCAAAGCCCTATTCAGTACTGTGGTGCTACAATATGATGGTTAACCATTAAAACGGCATTTTTTTTTTGTAATATTTGAGAATGAAAAATGGATTTGAGGGCTCAGATTCAGGAAGACAATGAGAAAATACGGTCTTCTTTTCATCTGAAAATCGATTCTAATTCCGGTTAAATCGGGGGTCCCAAAGACGATTTGAACACACACCATTTAAAGCAATTTTTATGGTTTGTTTTTTGATTCAGATTTGAATACTTGAACATTAAACCTTATAATTTAAAGTGTACCTGCGTGACACAGCTTCTCCGTGATGCATGAAAGCAAACCAGGGAAAGTCCATGGAATGTCTGTATTGTGATGAAAACAATGTGTATATATTTCCATAAAAACATTTGCTTGCCCATGCGTGACCTATGCCTGCATTGTTAAACATTTTTGATATAAATCGGCCGGGATGTTCTTGACGCCAGGATATAAATAGTTTTGCAGGCTTTTTTTTTCATTTTGCCCTTATATTTTGGACCTCAAAAGAGGTAAATAGTATATATAACTTGGACAATTTCATGCTGCAAAATATTAAAGGGGGATGTATCTAAAATAAAGGGGTCTCAAATACAGGTAAGGTAAACCAAAAACATATCAGAATAATTTTTAAACTGCAATGCGAGTAAAGTTCATTTTTATTCCATTGATAATCATTAAAGTGACAGGAGGGATTTTTTTGAGGATACAAATTTCTCTCACAATGCACTGGATCGATTTGTAGACCACCTGCCAAAAACGTTTCGAAAAAAGGTTTATTGGAAAAAACAAGTACAAAAGAAAACCGCAAACCTTGTTTGAAACTTGCCGGGACTTTCGTAATTTTCCCCATTTAGAACACTGTGCTTTGACTTTCTGTTGTGCACGGAAAGAAAGTACTAAATCAGCACCTTAGTACATAAAGAAGGCGTATTGGGCTTATTCATTTCAGTGTGATCTAAACATTGGAAAGCAATTCCAAATATGCAAAAAAACCGGGTTCGACAAAAATGGGCGCTCTTTCGGAAATATCCTTCATGTCTCTTAAGTCTCCAGAAGAGAGACGGGCTAATGAACTGATACGGTGTAAATTGGGCATTCTTGTAGGTAACACCCTGACATGCCGACACAAATGAATTTTGACACCTTACGGAATAATCCACATATTCCCTTATGTAAAAGGTGCTGCATTACTAAAGTCTGCATGTCGGTGCAGGCGTAAACAGAGATCCCATGTGTATGTCACAAACCAAGACTAAATTGAGGGGAGTTTCCATAACCTGACCCATCTGACACTTTTTTCGACACACTTATGAATTCGGAAACCTTAATGGAATAAACCTATGCTTTATTCTTGTGAAGGTTTCCGAAATCATAAGTGTGGCCAGAAAGTGTGTCAGAAGATGGCGTCAGGTACGGAAACTCCCCAAATGAGCCAGAGTATGGTGGTTCACATTTGAATCACTACTTGAAAATGAATGCCTGGTTCTTCCCCTCAGCGATTTCTAGGACCTTCAGCACCAACCCTTAAAGTCAAAGCAGTAACTTGGGCAGCTCTGTATCGCTGGATGTGCAATCAGGTAGCTCACCCACGCAACATACCTTGGCAACTCCACGGTCAAGATGTCGGAAGGAAGGAAGGGCATTATTACCATGGACGATTAGGAGATAAAACCACTAGGAGCAGCCTGTCCCTGGATTCGCTACGACACGAACACAGCGGTCAGTATAGGGTGTTAGCAGTGGAATTCGGTTGGGGTCGCCGGTGGTTTATAGTCGTTCCTGCCATACGCTAACAATCCAGTAAGTAGACTGTGTCCAAAGTCATTTTACGAGGGAGATGATTTCTACTTACTATACCAAAAGCTTTGTAGCATTCTGTCTTGTTGTATGACTGATGCCAAATCATCTGGGCTTTAAAGGCCGACTCAGAGATTTCCTGAGGAGGGGCGCCCCGCAATTTCCAAAAAAATCAGTTTTTTGCATGTTTAATACTCTTGTCATACTACTAATCATTGTGTGAAATTGCTTATAAGCTTAAATCGGAATTCCTTCATATAGAAAATCACAACTTCTTTTGTTATAAAATGTCCGGATCCGGAATTTTGTTATACACAGTATCCTATGGGAGACGTATAATTATGACACATAAATGTTTAATGCATCAAACAGAAAAAATGCGATTCATCTCAAATTTCGAATTGTGCATTTTTAGTGGTACTATCTTTCGTTCTGGAACTTGGGGAGTTGAAGGGGAAAAGAAAGGGGGAAGGGTGGAGATAAGTGAGGGAATTGAGGAAGAGGTAATGGTGGCGTGTGGGTGTAAGGAGGGCAGTGAGGTGGGAGGGGAGGGGGCTTAGGATGGTGGGGGTAGAGGGAAGAAGGTACAAGATGTGGTGGTGGGACAAAGAATTTTGAGAGGAGAGTTGGGGAGCGTGGGGACTGATGTGTCAGATTGTGGCGGGTGCTTTAAAGAAGGGGTGTTACACAGGCATGTGATGACAGTGTTGTGGGAAAAACAAAAGTAGAGAGACAGGAGAGATAAAGGGTGGGGATATGGTATGATGAGGTGAGGGAGGCGGATAGACGAGAAAGAAAGGATGCATTATTTTAAACATTACTGTGCTCAAGTGATCGAGCGAGATCTCGATCAATACATGTGGCGGGTATTATAAAATGCTTGCCTTTGTGTGCATTATTAGACGGTGTTAAGATTATGAGAAGAAATGGTACCAGAAGCGAAATAAGGTAAGCTATAAGAGGCTAAAGAGGCGAGCAACGAAATGTGGTTGCGAAAGCTATGAAGGAGGAGGCAGAGAAGGAGTGAGTGAGTTGAGAGAGAACCCAAACAAGAATAAGTTCGTGAAGGCAATGAAAAAGGATGGAGAAGTGAGGGGGAAGATGGATGAGAGGAAGTGATGGAAAGGTGAATTTCAGTGAGGAAAGGATAGAGGCAGAGTCTGGGAAGAGAGCATATATGGAGAGAATAATGAAGAGGAGAATGAGTGGGATCAGAACGTAGAGGCTGATGTGGTGGAAGGGCCAGTAAGAGGGTCAGCCGGGAAGAAGTGGTGATGAAGGCAATAAGAGAAATGAAAAAAGGAAAGGCGGTTGGACCCTAAGAGGTGCGTTGCTGAGATGATTAGTGCGAGTGGAGATAGAGGGATTGAGGTGATGATGGAGTTGTGTCAGAGAGTGTTGGAGGGGGGAGGGATGCCGGTTGGAGTGGGCTGTGAGTGTGGTAATTCCATTTTTAAAGGGCAAAGGGATGCAATGAGGTTGTGGTGGCATTAGGGGTGTGAAGTGTTGTTAGAGGCATGCCAATGAAGATTGTTGGAGAGGGCTTCGGGAGAATAGGATCCGGAAGATATGGAAGTGGATGAGATGCAATTGGGTTTATGCCAGGGAGGAACGATAGATATCATCTGTATGTAAGGAGGTTGCAAGGGAATACAAAGCTAAAGGGAAGCAGCTGTATACATGTGTTTGTAGACTTGGAGAAGGCATTTGGTAGGGTACCTAGGCAAGTGATGGGACGTGGCTGGTATGATTTTGAGGAAAGAGAGAGATACCCGAAGTAGTGGTTAGAGCAGTGAGGAGTTGTATGAAGGAGCCAACGAGAGTGAGTTAGAGAGGAGTTAGAGTGGGGTCTGATTTGTCAAAGGAGTTTGAGGTCAAGGTGGTGTGCATCAAGGTCTGTACTTTCGCATTGTTTTTGCCATTATGATTGATGTTTGTGGTTACGGAGTGCAAAAGAAGGTTTGCTGAGTGAGAAGTTGTATGCTGATGACTTGTTTTTAATGAGTGAGACATTGGAGGACTGAGGGAGAGTTTTGGAAAGGGAAGAAAGAAAAAAGGCTTTGAGAGTAGGGGTCTGCAGGTAAACCTTGGAAAGACAAAAGTGATGGGGAGTGGGGCGGAGAGGAGAGGGAGGTGGTAGCGAGTAGAGTAGGTAGACCCATGTGTGGGTATGTGTGGAAAGAGAGTAAAAGCAAATTCAGTGTTGTGTGCGAAATGTGGGAAATGGATCCATGGGAGATGCACAAGGGTGGGGAGAGTGACCCCTAGTTTGGCAAGAGATCTTATGTGTGGAAGATGTGACGAAGGGAGATGGAGGATGGTTGGAACAGGAGGAAAAAAGTGAGGAAAAGTGTGGTGTGGGTTGAGTCTGTGGTGGAGTTCACATACCTAGGGGATAAGGTTAGTGGGGGTAGGGTGGTGGATTGGGTGGCTGTGACAGCGAGAGGGAGGTATGGAGATGGGTGAAGTTTAGGGAATGTGGGGAGTTGTTGCATGGGAAAAGATATCTTTGAAGATGAAATGAATGGTGTATAGAGCTGTGTGAGATCAGAGATGTAAATTAACAAAACACCCTGTCACTTTTTGTGTGGTGTGGGTGTGTGCCAGCCTCTAGGAGAGAGGTTCAAATTATCAAACGTCATTCTCCTTTCTCTTTTCTCTTAGGTCGTCCAGGTTTCATAACAACGCCCCTCGCCTGTAATGTCTATGACAGGAGCAACAGTAAATTCACTGTGAAACAAAACAGGTAGTACCGTTAGGCACGTATAGAAGGATCGATGGCAGTAGTAATGAACTATAAGGGTTAGTCTGTTCTTTTAGGTATAGCCATTTGAAGGGTTTCCCCCCCCCAAAAAAAATACAGTGCTTTCACACAAAAAAGAAGAAATAAAATATTATGGAAATTTGATGGAGTACGATTAGGCTTTTGAACTGGCAAAAGAAGTTAAATAATGTTATAACAGGTGTGATTCTGCAGGATTTTTTTACTGATTTCAGGGATTTTCATTTTCAAAAAGTTCCACAACTTCATTTCAGTTCCGCTTGATTCTAAGGCATTTTAGGTCCATTTTGCGCTGGTTTCAGGATTTTTTTTGCCCAATTCAGGATTTTTCCACAAAACAAAATCAACCACCCTGGAAGCACAAATTTCACGAGGACTACAAGATGCCGTTTTATTATTTTGGCCAAAATATAAGGGGAAAACTATGGCCAATTTTTTGTTGTAACACCCTATAAGAGCTACATTAAAAGGCCTATCAGTGATTTGCTAAATCAGATTTTTTGCATGTTTGTAATAAGTAACAGGTATCCCAATATATCCTGCAAATGATAGACCAGAAGCAACCTAATAAGGACAAAATCCCAGAAATTTTAGTCATTACTGTCCATTCGGACCATTTCTAAACCGTAAATTTGAATGGAGATTCATTCTTGAACACTGCCGTTTTTTCTTCCTTTTCTGTAATTTTTCAGTTGGAAAAAAGTAACTTATGAAATTCCACAGACTATTCCTTCACTTTTAGCTATTTTGGCAAAATTAATAGATTTGACTCTTTCGGATAATTCACTTATTAGTGTCTTTAAGGTCCTGGCTGTTGTTAAGATTCTTAGCTTTTATCCACTGGGGGGGACTTGAAAAGCAGTAGGGTGATTTTGCGATAACGTGCAAGTCTGTATGTATGTTCAGTTTGGTTAGGGTTTCATTATGTTTTTGTTTTTCAGTTCTTCTTAAAAAAGTTGAAGTCCGATTTAAACCATTATAGGGCACATGTGGTCCAGTGGATATGACTGCCGACTCATGATCCAAAGGTTGTGGGTTCGAGCCCCGCTGTGGCCAATGTGTTGTGCACTTGGGCAAGGCACTTTACCTCACTTGCTTCGTCGACCCAAGCGATATTCAGGTAGCTGTTATGGGGAATATTACAATCTAAGTGCTGATAGGATTGTGCGCTTGGCCAGCTGCCGGCCTAGATGAAGCGAAATGATTGTGACGATTTCCTGACGGCAGCGTAATAATAAGCAACAGCGCTGTGATCTTGATGAAATGGCGCTATATAAAAGCCTTTATATTATTATTATTATTATTATGTTTTGAGAATCTTCCGTCCTATATTACTATACACATGCTGGAAAACCAAGAAAAACAACACTTCTCAATAATCTACGCTCTCTCGAAACTTTGGTGTCCAAATACTTGCAACACTTTGGATCAATCCCCCTTAACTTTCATTGAATTTTAAACAGAATGCTTTCCTAACGCAGTTTATGTTTGTGCACCCTGGTAACGAGACAGTATTAAGCCGCATGTGCACACGAACCCAATAGGCTAAACCCTTCTTGGTAGTCATCGCTGTTCGTAGAATAATACGGCATAATGCCACGTGAGGGCCAAGGATTCGGGCTAATTATGTACCACGGAAGTAGGTAGTGTGTGCACATGCATGAATTCCGGTCATGTCGTGTCAATTTTGCATCGATCATTGTCAACATGGTCAAGGACGTTTGTTTTTATTGACCTAGCGAGACTGCCGAGGAATTTTCGGTTCATCCTCTATGTAAGGGTTTTAGCCCGCATGGTCCCGAAGTCGGTTGGTCCCGCAATTAAACAATCAATTGTTCTTTTTGTTCCCTTTTAATCAACAGGTCCAGTAGATCGGTTGGTCCAGGCAATTAACGTGATACCGCCCCGTCGATTGGCGGTCCTGGTTGAATAAGTGAAAAACGAAAATGCATGCCAAAAAGATTAAAAAAGAAAGACTGAAGTAGTAAATTAAAATGCGAAAAAAATTTAAAAAGAATATATTGTTTTAAAAGAAAAACAAACCACAATGTGGAACAACACGTTTTTAAATATAGTTCCTTCGATCAAAGGGTGACTTTCATTAGCCTAGACTTAAAATATAAAGAAACATTTTAAAAGAATATCTGTTTAAGGGAAAATTGTTAAATTATATAAGCTTGATTTTAACAAGTTTCTAAATATAAGCACGTTAAAACATAAAAGGCTCCCAGGTATTCTGAAAGGAGTCTAACTTAAGACCCGGTCTAAAACAGGGTAGTCTACAGGAGTGGACCTTTTTTCCCTTTCAACGTACTCTGAAAGTGAAAAATAACGATGAGAGAAAATTCCTCATGCATAGGCTGTTCCAGCCCATCGATGAGAATTTTATCACCCATTACAGCAAGTCTTAGAGTATGTTGAAAGGACAAAAAGTCCAATCTGTAGGACTAGCCCTGGTTTAAACCCGGGTCTAAGTTAGAACTCCTTTCGAAATACCAGCATTGTTAAATAACGAACACAGTGTGGACACGACCATTGGCAAACATAGCGGAAGTTGATTGACAGCGGGACGACAAAAACATAATGTAGTGATCTGGTGATTAAGCCATTGATAAAAACTAATTATTCGGGACCAAAAGGCTTCGCGGAACAACGGTGTGGAACGCCTTGTAGACCTCATGAAATTAGCCTGCATGAAATCTTTAAAGAGGATCAAAGGATTACAAGGATGTACAGCTTTATTCCGTAAAAAGAGTCTTACTCTAGTCTAATATGATTATCTTACACAAGGGAAGCCCAATTTTCTGTGTGGAAATAGATTTGCGCCGGGAGATTGATTAAAGGTGTGGATAGTGCCCACACCAGGAGAGTACCGCTGTTGGAGTAAAGAATTTCAGGTCAGTTAGAGGTAATCGCTTGATCCAGTGTCAGTACAGTAGCATGGCCATGGCATGGTACAATTTACTCATGAACTTGTCATGCTTGTATTCCAGTCTCTGTAATTGTAGGCAAGAGCAACTCGCGAAAATCTTGAAGTTGAAACAATTTTTTTCTGCCACAAAGACTGAGATAATTAACAAACTGGATCTCTAAAACATCAGATCAGCGATAAATCGTCATCTGAAGAGGTGCAGGGGACTGTTATTTTTTGTCAGAGCTAATATTGGCCCAAGTCCATGAAGTCATGAACTGGCCAAGCTGAAGTTTAAAATGAAATGTGTATAGTAATATAGGACACAAGATTCTCAAAACATAATAATGATCAAATTGAATTCTTGTTTTCGCCCAATACCCAAATTTATTGGTCTCGCTATGAGTTGCCAAAATATTGGGCTCGACTGCGTCTCGCCCAATATTTTTTCAACTCATAGCTTGACCAATAAATTTGGTTATTGGACTTAAAGAATCCAATTTATACCAGACTTGGGGTTAAGGTGCAATAGGGTTCCTTCATATGTAGATGATGTTAAAAGTCATGGACCAAGGTCAAAGGTCATCTGAGCTCATGTTTCATACTGTCATCTTGCCAGGGGGATGACACATGTTTACTTGCTCTATTTTTTTAGATAAAATGCTAAAAAATGCCCAACTGCAATGTGAATTTTAGTCATGATGCATGATATTGAAATTATTATGATGAACATAAAGGGCTGTATCTTTGAACTAGCTCGTTACAGGCAGTTAGGGGTGATGTGGTAGCCTAGTTACAAGAAAGATAAGCCAGTGACATTAACACACCATATTAATTTTGATTCCAGACAAGGAGTTCTAATGCTGTTTATTGGCACAAGTACACACACAGTATCTGTAATCAATAATCTAATGTGTGATCAAGATATTTTAACTTAATATTCAGGATTATATAAAAGAAAATCCTTTGATTGGCAAGGCAACAACAACAATATCCCCTAACTATTTGTAATTGTCAAGTTAGGCTAGTTAAAGATACAGGCCTGTATCCCTAGTCTTGTCTTAGTCTTATCCCTAACTTCCCTAGTCTTGTCCAAAAACCTCACAGATAACTTGCCCTTTCACATGTTCCAACTTTTACAACAGACGTCGGGACGTTTCACCCCTACACAAAACAGTCTAACGATAACAGCAGTACTCCAGTCAGATGCTGGCTTCTACACCTGCAAGGCCATCAATGAGTGGGGAGAAAACACCGCATCGGCCTTACTGACCGTCACTGACCCAACACAGCAGGTATACCTCACCAGGACACCTACTGACCAGTCTGTAGCAGTTGGTGGGAGGGCTACCTTTCCATGTGAGGCAGCTGGTAGCCCTACTCCTAGAATCACCTGGAACAAGGTTAGTACCTCATATTTGGCCGGGGGTGCAATTTTTCTAGGTGAAATCTTCTGTTAAAGGCTTCCCGGGGAGGGCGCCCTCAATTTTCAAACAAATTGTGTTTTTTGCATATATATAATGCTCGTCCATATGATAATCACTGTGTGAAATAACTAAGCTCAAATCAAAGTCCTTCATATAAAAAATCACAACTTTGTTTAAAATTCCGGATCCGGAAATTTTGTTATACACGATATCCTATGGCACTGTATACTGTACATAAATCTGTACTGCATGAAAACGAAAAATTTGATTCATCTGTAACTTTGGAATTAAGCATTTTAAGTGAGTATCTTAAGTTCTAGTTGACTATTTTTAATTATTACACAAAAAATATATATTTTGAAATCTCTGAGTCAGCCTTTAAATAAAGTTGTAACAACCCAACTAGTGAAGAGGCATTGCTTTAGAGAATCCTCCAAGAGGGTGTGCACAAAACACCTTTATGAAGATTATTTGAGATTTTGCCCACCACTTATGCTCCTGGAGCATAAATTGTGACAACCATTCCACGTGGGACTATTCCCCACATATAGCGTGCTGATCATCAATTGCAGTTAGATTTATTCCGTAAATGTTTCTCAAGGAATACGTTGGCACATCTGGCAAATGGCAATTCTTCATTTGTCTTTTGTTAGGTAGCGCTGCTCATGATACAGTGGTCTAGGGTTTGAATCTCACTCTTGCTTCTTTAACACCTTTGTTGCCAAGTTGGTCACATCTGACTCAGAAAGAGAACAAAGTATATTTCTGATATTTCTCTTTGGAGTCTTTTGGGATATCTGGCTAGGCGATATACCATACATAAACCAAGTCCTTTGAAAGCCACTGCAGACTAATAAGGATTTATTAGATTGGTTGACTGCCCCGGAATTTGCTTGTTTCTGCTAAATCAATTGTTTAGCTGCAGTTTACAAAGATTTAGTGTTATGCAACGTTCACCCTGTATTATGGTATTAACTGTCAAACAAGATAAAACTGACACATGTAGGAATAGCTACACATTCTGGCTGACTGAACTGGTCGGGTAAGTGTTAAAAATATAAATAACATGGTCATTAGTTTTTTCAGGTTAGAGGGAAAAATCATAATTCCAAAAAAGATTGCCCTTTGAGGTTAGTGAGGGAAACCTGCTCCAAGAGCAAGGATGGGGTTCAAAAACTACCATGTGCCCTTTATGAAAGGCTACATTGCATTGGACTAAAAAAAACCCATACACCAAGTGAACGCTTGCCCTTTCTTTAAAGGTGTGCGAGAATTGTCCGTCAAATACGTAAATCAATATGGTCACGTCCACAAAATCTTGATATATTGTGGTCTTAAAAGATATGGATGTACCAACCCTGAGTAACATGCAGGGCGCGCCAGGGGGCATGGGTTGCCCCCCCCCCAATTTGTTTCTTGCCCCCCCAGTTTGCCCCCCCCTGGTTGAAAGAAATTGAAGGATTTGGAGCAAAATTCAGTGATTTGGGGCCAAAATCAGCGATTTTGGGCCAAAATTGGTGAAACATTTCCAATTTTTCCACATCTTTTGCCCCCCCCCCAAAGTTCACTTTTGCCCCCCCCCCAAGATTTTACTTTTCCCCCCTCTTGCCCCCCAGTGAAAAAGAGGTCTGGCGCCGCCACTGTAACATTCGTACGTCTCAATGTTACGTCCGAGAATACAGATGTTGTTTCCAATAAAGGGCTTATTATTCTAAATTAAGGTATAGCCGACTTATATCAATTGATTAAACAAGCGACAGTGTCATAAAAGTTATTCTATACCTTTAAATTGCGAACTGTGACCGGCCAACAGTAACAAGCTACACATGCTAGAACGGTTGTATTTGAGGTGCTTTATAGAACAACCATATACTACTAACTACTACTAAAACCAAAGTTTTAAATCCGGTTTTATCCCTGTCAACTGAGGTGGCCGGATTCACCTCCCATTCGCAGCAACCGCCCTTACTCCTTAATTCCATTTCACCCGATTCATGCATCCTCCATCCTCAACCCAACCTCCACTCTCCTCCTCCACCTTGCCTTCTTCACCTATGTCTTCTTTGGACGCCCCTCCTCAAACCCCCACCTCAAACATAAAAAGCCCTTCTTAACACATGCTCGTCTCCTTACACATTCCCCATACCAACGTAACGATTCCCCTTCACGCCACCGGTCCATCGCCTCTCCAAACCAATACCTCTGCATCAAGTCCTAGTCTTCGTCCTGTCCATCAACTTCACAACCACACATTGCTCTCCCCATTGCTCTCTCTGTCCTCCTCAATATCCCCATCTCATTTAGCTCAGACCCACTGCTACTCCATACGGCATCACTGAGCCTCACCAACTCTTATACACCAATTTCCTTTCATCTTCAAAGGATCTCTTTCCCTTGCAGCAACTCCCTACAATCCGTAAACTTTGCCCACCCATACCATCACTCTAGCTTGTCACACCACCTCCCTCACTATCTTATCCCTAGGTATTTGAACTCCTCACTGACCCACCTCATCACACGCTTTTCCTCCGTTCCATACATGCCTTTTGTATCAGTACTAAGCACGAAATCATGGTCCAGGACAAAGAAGATACCAGTAGCTTCCCACAATGCATTGCCTTCACTTGGCAGTTTTTTTGTACAGGTTGTCATGTGGATCGTTATGAGATAAACACTCTTAAAATGCAAGTTTGTGATCAGTACTGTCATTTAGGCCATGTTTCATCACTAACGTCCCACATCAGTATCTGGTACAAAACCTCCATTGGAACAATGCATTGTGGGAGAGCTCTTAAATCTTCTCTTGTCCAGGACCATGACCATCTTATGCCATCGATTCACTATTGTCTACTTATTGCCAACTCTGATGTTTTCATTGCAAATATCTAGATCTAAAATCAAACCATAATAATAAACGCAAATTTTGTGCTTGGATAGAATCAAACATGCGACCATGGGCTTATCAAGACCAAGCACCTGCAGAGTGCATCCATGCAATCGCATCCATGCAATCTGAGCTGGCATATAGTCATTCTTTGTAATTAACTAATACATTAACGAAATAAAGATCCTGAGGTGACCTTGGGCAAAAATCTCCATTCGCGTACTAATACTCTTCTATTAACTTGTGGTTGCAGCTCTACTTCTGTTTTGCATATCAGATTGGAGGCAGGCCTTCACTTGGGTAGACTAGAAAGGCCTGAGTAGGGCTGGATTAGAAATCACCAATGTACAGCCTCTGATCGTGGCGTGTATACAATGACAGCCAGAAACCAGCTAGATTAGCAGCTCAGCTCAAGCACAACTCATAGTATTAGGTAAGGAGGAAACTTTGTGCTGTAGGTTAGCTTAGCGGGGGCAATTGTGGTGTAGCAGTGTAGCAGATAAAGTGATTGACTTGAATCAGAGGGTCAAGGTTTAAGCCTAGTAGGAGCCAGCGCGGTTGAGCCCGTGTGTGTGTCCTTGACGGGCAAGACACTTCACATCACTTACAGGGAGTATCAATGGGTACCACATACCTGCCAAACCTTACCTGTTTTATAGGGATACATCCCTTTTGACCTCGTAAGTAGCAAATTTCAAAAAAGGGAAATCTTCAAATAATTGCCATGAATAGTTATGAAATATTTCCTGGTGTCCTGAAGCTCTCCTTGTGACCCTGTGGGGCTTTGTGCCATTATTTTTCATCAAACGATCAAGGCTTAAAGGGTTAGCAGCAATTTGCTAATCCCGAAACATTGGAAAAAAAATCCTGAAAACTCATCTTTTTTGTATTTTGTTACTGGCATGATATGCAACATAAACATGCAAGGAGTTGGCGTGAAATCTGTGTATTAAAGACAATGTAGTACTTTTTACCTGATTCTGAATTTCTTATACGTGCGTATCAAATTCTGACTGAGATCAACCTCCAAAAAAGCCTTCTCTGGTGATATCACAGATATTGTGCACCATGATCAATACAGTTTGACCTCAAGCACAAACATTATTGGCTTTGTTTATTCTGATGCTGGTGTAACCACAAACAGTTTTTATTGTAGATTTTGAGACGTCATCGCTGTATGTGTATTTGCAGGAGACGCATATGACAAATTTTCCTCAAAATACTTCATTTTTCACTATTTGGGGTTTGTTTTCTACATTAAAGCTGTTATATGGAATTTTGATACACTTAATCCATGATTTAGTAAGTGAAAAACAAATGCATTTCCATTTTTCGATTCTCTCGCAAATATCGCTGGACTAATACCCTTTAACCAGAGGGTGTTTGGAATCAATCCCACAATTGCCCTATTTTGCGGAAAATTTTCACTCAATGGGTCATTGGAATCAACAAAAACATCCTATATAACACATTAAAAACCCTGGACTTTAATGCTCATTTTGCCCACAAAGCATTAGTACTTACGGAGTGTTTGCAGGATTATGAAAGTTTGTGGTTCTAACTTTGGAACACTTTGTTATCCCTAAGTACGAAGTGGTTAGTACAGTACAGTATCGGAACATTGCAACTGATTGTTGTGGGATTGATTCAAAACACCCTCTCGCAATTAACAGAGCATAAGAGACTAGACTGACTGCTATTTTACATGGGAGACACCCACCAGGGTAGTATGGTTTTTTGTTTTTTTGTTTAATTTTAAGATGATAATCTTGTTAATCTTGGGCAAAAGTTTGTTTCATTTGGCATCCAATGCATTTTTCCCCCTATTTTCAGAGGGCCCGTTATTGTCTTGATGCCGGATGATACCATTGTTGAAGAGGGGGGAGCGTAGCTGTATTTACAATGCCAGGTGAGGGAGCCCCTCACCAAATCAAATGGACTTAAACCTGTCCATGGGCTAGTATGATTACATGAGCCGGAGACCCAGTATTCAAAATGTTCTAACTTACCCAATTGACACAATTACTTGAAAACAAAATTAAGGGGCATTTCGTGATACGCCAGCCTGTCCCCCGATGTACTAAAAACACATTTGAGATTTTTTATATCTTCGGAACTGTTAGCCTTTTGATATACCATGTGTGCCTATTCTATGTGAAATTCGGTCTGTAATCTGTAAGAAAAGAAATGCGCCAAATTTGTATTTTCTGTCCGTAAACTGGACAGACAGAAATTACAGCACAGTGGGTCTTTGGCCATGGAAACAAGTAAGTTGATTATAACACAAAAACTGCTTTTGGCAAGATCAGATCAACTGAAATGTTGTGAATAAGCTTTCTCAAGGATATCTGCCAAACAAGGAATAAAACAGAAAAATGCGGGGATCACGAAATGCATCTTTATTTCGCAGGCAATTTAATTTTTGCGAATTTCGCGAGAGGCTAAATTGCACAAATTAAATTGCCGCAAATTAATATGTGTGAAACTGCTAGTAGCAGGAATTTGACAGGCTTGTTACATTGACACGTGTATTGAGGCTACTGAGTGTTTTTAATCTCATTCACAGCACCTATTGAGGCTCCCGGTGGTCCTTTCTCCAGTGTAGTAGTCTCAGCCAGCGGGATGCTGACAGTATCGAATATTGCCGATTACCACGCTGGAATTTACACTTGTACGGCATCTAACTCTGTGGGCAGTGTGTCTGCTAGTGCCAACATAGACGTACAAAGTAAGTCAGTGTTTTATATGCTTGAATAAGTAAAGTAACAGTCTACAAAGCCAATTTCTTCATGGTAGTTAACACGCAGCTACCACCAAGTAGACACGGATTACCTACCCACTAGACGTACACACGCCGGCCAGGATTCCGTGTATTTTTGCCGCATAGACAGATAGTGATACACACAACAGCTGTCTCCCCCCGTCGTGGAGTAGCTACGTGGTTACACCAGCTCTCAGCGCATGCGGTATTTCTCATGGCCAATTTTGTTTTTTAGATATTTTTGGCATATATTTGCATTTTTTTAATGTGCGAGAATATGGGGTTTTTTATGATACCCGATTTGAATTTTGTAATGATTTTCGTAAAAAAAACGATCAATAAATGCTAAACAGAGAAAAAGTGTATATCGCCCTCATTTCATGAAATTTTCATCCACTGTCAAAATGGCGTCAGAGTAACCGCGGAGTAGCTATGTGGTAGCTGCGTGTCTACTCTTGTACTGTCTACACCACATCCACCCTCTCTCCACCTAGTGGGCAACTGCAGGGTAGCCATTGGGGTAAGTATAGCTAAGTAGCCATGTTACTGTATACCTAATAACTGTACTTTGCAAGCCCTGTCTTGCAGCTACTGCAATTAGCTAAGTGTGTACTGTGCGGTAACTGCCGCGGTAGACATGGTGTAGCTGCCGTATAGGCTACCATGTGAGTAAGAAAACAGCCGTGTGGTGTAGATCTCGTATAATCAAGTAAGTGATCAGTGATTGGCTAGTGTCTATTGGTCTCTCTACACAAGACACCAGATCCACATTAATGTGGATCAATGTGGTACTTTGGCGGCCCGCGTGTTGTCTACACAGGGGTGTTGTGTTACTGCGCAGCATAGGCAGTGCGGAAAAAGAAAGCCCTTTTAGCACGGTTTATACTGCGTCATGCAGTGCATCGCTTAAATCGCATTTTTGTTATGCGCAGCATACATGCTTTTATGCATTAAATTTTGATTTTAAATGTCGCAATAATCACCCTGTAACAACGTGACAATGTGAATCCTGTAGACAGTCCAATGCTCGTCTACACAGATCTGGATCTCGGAAGTACCACATTGATGTGGATCTATCTGGAGTCTTGTGTAGAGATCCCCAATGTTTACGTACAAGTAAGGCGGTGATGTGTATGCTTCAATAAGTAAAGTAGTGGTCTTGTGTAGTTCACAGTAGGATTTGGTCAAAATGGAGGCTAACATTTGTCAGGAAAACTTTAACCCTTTCCCTGGACCTGTGCTAGGCAAATTCTTGGGCCTCACACACCAGAAACTTTAGGGCAGACGAACTGATATTGGGTTGCAGTTTCATTGAAAAACGGCCTCGAGGTGAGACACTCTGGCTAGAAATCTAGAGCAGGCTCCAGTCAGAATTGCTATGTCTCACTAGCTTTGAGTTATGGTTCAACTTCACTCTGCTAAAACAATGGAGCCGCTGGTCTAGAAGTGACCCAAAGTCTGGGTTAAAGCTGCACATGCAATATATATAAAAATAATAAAATTGGAAAGCCATAAGAGGGGGTTACCACATCCTTGTCCCAGATTAGACTAAAGTTGACAGAAGAAAATTTTGAAATTGGCTATTTGTAAGTAACAAATGTTCATAAATTTGAGTAAATCATCAATGTTGTATATCTACAAAAGGAATTCAATCAGTACAACCTTTCCCAAATCAATAAATTGTTTACAAAATAATTTTGCAAACAATATATAGTGGCGGTAGCAGTAATCCCTAAGATCTTGGAGTCCAGAGAGGCAACTCTCTCAGGAAAAAATAAGGAAGTAATATTTTTGTACTCATTCCCTATAAGAAAAGAAAATATACTGTCAAAATTCATACCAGAAATTCTATAAATTGTTACCCCTGGTGTAAGTTTACATTGAAAGGGTTTTGTAATATAGAATTAAAGGAAATCTTAAATTTGATAAAAGGAGGTATATTACCAAATATGATTCTCAAGTACTTTGAACTTTTCTAAGTAACATGCTATTAAAGGCACTATCAGTGATTTGCTAAATCAAAAAATAAAAAAAATCATCAAAAATCTGATTTTTCTATGTCTGTAACAAGTATAGGTATTCTTACATACCCTACAAGTTCTAAGACTGAAAGCAACCTAATAAGGACAAAATCAAATATTTTAGCCCTTACTGTC
Source organism: Ophioderma brevispina (assembly GCA_023653785.1). Lineage (NCBI taxonomy): Eukaryota > Metazoa > Echinodermata > Ophiuroidea > Amphilepidida > Ophiodermatidae > Ophioderma > Ophioderma brevispina. The sequence continues at coordinate 212 of JAMKCH010032130.1, read as the reverse complement.
CTTACAGACACTTAACTGCAACACGTAATTGAATGGAGATGCATATCTTTGAGCCATGCTTTTTTCTCTTCCTTTTCTGTCAAATTTTCAGTTGCAAAGAATAACTTAATGAGAAATCTATAGACTTATTCTTCACTTTTAAGCTTTTCCTGCAAATTTCAAATATTTTGGTTTTTTTGAGTGAATCACTGATAGTGTCTTTAAGCTCACTG
>JAMKCH010032129.1:0-16714 GCA_023653785.1 Ophioderma brevispina | reverse complement strand
TCGGCGGCAAAAAAGGATACACAATAAAAGCTCTCCGACGGGCGTAAAAGTCGCCGTTTATCCTGTCCAAACAGAGCGTAATAAATCCAGTATATAATCCAGTAATATATCCAGATAGTATTGGTATAGTAGTAGGAGTATTCCGTTTGAGACGACAACAGTCTAGTATCAAATATCTCAGATAATTTTGGCTGCTAATAACAGAGCTGCGATGTACACGCGTCCGTTTGGTATGGCGGCCAAAACGGAATTGAGGAAGAGTAATGGCCGACAGGGTGTGACCTGGGGTCACTGGTTGAGACCATTTTCTCTTTTTTAGGGGTGCTAAAATAGGTATTTTGGGGCATTCCACTTCTCAGAAGGGAAATGCATATATTTCAGTCAACATTGGTGTAAAGGAAATCAGCTCAGTGTAATGATTTCATTATTGATGAATTGTCACACTTGTCCAGAAGAAAAAAGAACCAATTTGCAAGTACCACATTCCCTGCAATCCAGTGTAAAGTAAGCTGATGATATCAGTAAGCTGAGGACTCAGAAAAAGGGGAGAGCAACCCTTTGGAATTTTAGAAGCCATCGACCCAAGGCCAATGGTCCAAGGCCTCAAATTTTCAATTTGTCTCGTAACAGCGCTATTCATGATTTTGTGCGAGCTTTATTCTGTTAACATGAACAAGGATGAGAGAGCATACAAACTGTGCAAGGTTTATGACCAACCTATCTAGAAAGGGCAACTGTCACCTGTGGCAACACTTTGCCACAAAAAACTTTCTAGAAACACCTCATCACCACAGTCAGAGTGAACATGGTTTGTGATAGGAGGTAAAATATTTCTAGTGAGTAGTTTTCTCCTTGGATCTGAATCAGAACATATTATCATATTAGAGTTTACTTTCAAGAATTGTGATGTTGCATTGTCTACATGGTTTAACTAAGTTCAGCTGCCCAATCTTTTTCAAGAAACCAATAGGACTGTATTTTATGCTCCTCTTAAATTGAGACAATTGTGATGTGATCTGGGGAAACCCACCACATGTTGCACAGGACAGTTTTAAAACAATAAAGAAAATACCTTAAAATCTGTTATGTTGTACTTTATTTTTTGTCAGATTGCATAAGGCATAACTTTTGATATGTGTATCATAGAAGAAAGAAGTAAAAAGTTATGGAAACTTTATATTTCAAACTTTGCAATGATAGTCAAAACTCAAAATATAAACTTTCCACCATGTGGCGGGTTTCCCAGATCGCATCACAATTGCTAAATGGGAGGTTTTTGATCTGATGATGGGTCCCAAAGCAGCTTATACTGTATGTAGGTGTAAAACTACAACAGGTTACTTACTGGCACGACCAATGTAAGGTACAGCACCCCAATCCGTCCAGAACATTAGACTGTAAAGAAAAACAAAATGCACAAATCAAAATCACAGGGCTGGAAATAAGAGGTAGCCATGGTTACAACAGTGTCCCATACAGGCTGATTCAAAAAGAAGTTTACTCATTTTTGTCGTGGTTTAGTAAAAAATCTAAAAAGGAAGTCACTGTAAAGTTATATATCATCGCAAAGAGCAATTTCTGGAGGTCTAAATTAAAAAAAGAATGTTTGAATTTGCACATGCCAAACCCGGGTTATACTCATTTGAATAAAATCACCCATTTTACTGACTGCACACATCTGGGTAACTTGCATCAGTTTCTATTCAGGCCAAATCTATAAAGCGTAAACAAGACAAATCCGTTGGTTCGCAACTTTTATTGTCAAAATGAAAGTTTTGCTTTTATATTCAAGAACCATAAATCAGACGATAATTCAGTTCATCTTCCTATTCATCAAGCATTGTAATATAACTATTTTTCATTGTAAACTCATCTGTTTCTGCAATTATTTCTGATCAAGAATTGCAAAACATGCAATGATTTGTTTCTTCTAAGAGAAGTCCACCAAGAGGAAACGGTGCTAGACACTCGCGAGATTCAAAATTCCATATCATTTAAAATTGTCAAAATTTAGAATTTTGCTCTTGATTGATGGATGTTTAGTATAAAAGAAAATCATTTTGACATTGAAAGTTGCAAACCAATGGAGACTTTCTTGTTCACATATTAGTGATTTGGTGTAAATAGCAACTGAAGCAAGTTACCCAGATGTGTACAGTCAGGAAAATGGGTGGTTTTATTCAAATTAGTATAACTCGGATTTGGCACGAGCAAATTCAAAAATTTCTTTTTTAATTTAGACATTCAGAAACTGCTCTTTCTAATGGTATATTAGTTTACAAGGAATTCCTTACAGATTTTTTACTACACTACAATAAAAAATGAGTAAACTTCTTTTTGAATCAGCCTGTATGATTCCAATCTATGTGCTTGAAAACTGCATGGTATGAGGTGAGAGTAGCACTAAGTACAGCCCAGAGGCATAGGATGATTGAGACTATCTCCCAATACATAGCATTGGGCACTCAGCTGTAACAATGATTTAAGTTGATAACGCAGTTAAAACCGTAAGAATACTTGGACACTGCTTACAACATAAGCTATATTGTTATACCTCCTAGTCCTAATTAGTTATGAACTAATCAAACTAATTTATTGGCTGATTTCCTATTATAAGTACTATTTCCCTCCTAGTTTTGAACAGAGTGAGGTATGACCAAACAAATACTACAAGATTTATATGATTTTTATATGTGAGAAATCCTGGGCAGATACAGGAATGATACAGGTCTTTGAAAAAGTTTGTGTAAAGGGGCAAAAGTATCATTTTATATTTGAGGGTCGCCTGACTAAATCAACGATAAAGTGCAAAGGCTGTACGTAGTAATGGGCTTGGGCAGTAACATTTATGCAATAATGCAACTAAGTGATCAAGCTTACAAGCGTGAATATGCTGTCCGCCAACAAGCTGGTCAAATCAATATGGCCATTTGTTCTCTAGCCTTTTATTGATCTATCTCTATGAGGAAAATATTGTGCTTTATTTCCCCTCTAAATTTCCACCAAAAGGTAATCAGTAATGTTGCATGGAATTTCATTTCATTTCAACTTTATTTCACCATGGAGGCCCAATCAACAAAAAGTTGTTCTTCCTTGGGCCCGTGGGTACATCATTAACATTATGTACAAAATACAATTATCTTAAGCTAAAAGTAATGGAATACATAAAAGCAAAGCAAACCAAATATGACAAAACATGAACAAAAGACCAAAAACAAATTTAAACAGCAATTTAACAAGAAAACTCTTTGATTTTCTTCTTGAATACATTTAAAGTGATAGATTGCTGTATATTCTCATCAAGGTTGTTCCAATATATTGCACCTCGATAGGAAAGATTACGTATGATTCCATGTGCTAATTTTTAGATATTTGTATCATTTTCTTTAGCTTACCATATGCCTTTGTAAATAATTATGACCTGAACAGTGGTCCGAACTCAATTCCTTTGATGTCCATATCCCAATCTTGAGTCTGAACATTGCCCATCTTTGGCTTGCATTTACTTACCCTGCTCTTGGTTCCACCACAATGCTCTAGGTTCATCTAAGTCTTTGGTGATGAGCTTCCTGCGATACTGACCAGACAGCTTTGAGACCTCAATGACGTCCAGTCCTTTATCACACCAGTAGAGGTTACGCCCAATCCAATCAACTGCTAAACCATCTGGATTCAGGATGCCTAGACTGTGTAAAACCTACACATGGAGAATGCACATGTGATGTAGGGAGGATGTTAACATGCAAGGAAAATGCCCTGATGCCTGGAAAACTGTTTCCTACAATATAAAACACTCCCTTCTAATAAATGCCCCTGCACACACACACCACACACCAAATGCAATTTTTCACAAAAAAACACTATTTTTATGCAAAATAAAGTTTTTCACCAAAACACACTATTTTTGACAAAAAACTTATTTTGTACCTAAAATTCACCACTAACAAAACACCCTCCCTTTGGAAAATGTTAGTGCCAAGGACATTTATTGCGATAAATGAGGTAATAACAACACTTTTCAAATGAGCTGTTTTTGGAGATTACAACTCATGCGCAATTACACCATAGTTACGATATCGAAAAATATTGATATCGATAAAAGGAACAATTTAGAAGCTTTCATTTTTCATGATATTCATTTAGAGGGTCTTTACGACAGGAGTCGTCATTGATTTTTTTATTTTGAAATACTTGGCTATCTTTTAAGTGACATGGCTTGTCATCTTGGTTTATTTCCAAGCAAAAATATTATGTTTTCCATTTGTGAACTTTTCCAACTCAAACAAGAAAGTTCAACATGGCAAATTGTCTCTTACACAAGTACATAATATAAGCCCAGGTGTCATCATTTCCAGAGGCACAACATCGATGTATGTGTCAGAGTTTGCAAAGTATTAAATCTCATTTGGTTGTAGATTTGATGTATACAAAGGGAAATCTGAAGATTGATCTTTGGCCCAGTATGAAAAGCTTTTATCATTTAACATCTTGAGAAGTCATACACCATATGTTTATGTACGAGTGGTGTGTGAAATTCTTTTGTTTGTTTGATCTTTGAATAAAAGAATAAACAATTTATGCTAATCCCAAAATTGCCACTGAATGGCACCTCATATCTGGGAACTTTTTGTAAGACCTGCACAGGCTCCAAAGTTTGTGGAGTATTTTAATGTAAATTTTCTCTATTGTTCATTGACTTGGGGCAAATTTCTTCTGTTTGAATAGTGTGTTAGGCTTCATTGGCCTTAAAGTAACTGCCTTAATACCACTTGGTTGTTGGAAGTTTGTTGTTAAAACCCTGAAATATGTGTCCTACAAGAAAAAAATCCTCTTCTTCACTTACGGTGGGATCGGATCCATCCATACCCATGCTGCTAATCCTGCTGTCTTGCCGAGTCACATCTGACCAGTAAATTTTATTCTCTTGCCAATCAAAGTCCAGCGCCACCGCATTGGTCAGATTTGTTGCGATTAACGTGTAATTCAAACCACCTAGGTCGATTGATCTCATGTCGTAGCGATGAGAGAATATCAGCTTTGGTTTGTATGCAATAACTAGGGAGTGAAAAAAAGAGAGATCTCTTTAGCATCTGTGTATGGATTTAAAGTCTTGCCTTGTCAGAAGTGAATTGCAACTAAAAGTGATTACTTACATCTCCGATTTAAGCCACAGGTTAGCCTGTCATTCAACAAGATGTAGCCATAACTACAAAAGCAGTGGAAACTTCCTTGGGTGTTAACACATCCCTGAGAACATGGAAACGTCTGATGACATTCATCGATATCTGAAATAGAAAGGAGTTATGAAATGGTCCCAACATTAGCTACAAAAATCAATACACATACACAATTCATATTAATTCATTTAGCTTATTTAGCATTACAAGAAATAACAGAATCGACAGTAAAAAGCAGATCTAATGTGAGGAACCATGTACGAGCTTAACAAGACATGCCGTCATTTACCAAAGGAATATAATAAAGACATGATGGAAGTGAAATCAACATAATTAGGTTAAGTACATGTAAACACACCCAAAAAAGTAACTCCCCACCCCTGAAATTTGTCTGTCAAGTTCAAACGATACATCTTCTTAAACATTATGGGATATAATTGGAAGCGGTGTTTATTTACACGTATTTTGACACCTTATTTGTGGCGATCGATGGAGTATTGTTGAAGTTATGCTCACTTGACCGAACCCACCCCAGGATTTAAAAGGTGCAGTAAATCCTATTGACAATCATACTGTTACAGATTGAAAGCAATGCAATCATCTTCTTCTCTGCATAACTAATTCCCCTCTATAGGGCTTACTGCAACTTTTAAATCCTGGGAGGGTTTGGTCAAGTGGGTAACTTCAATAATACTCCACCAATCACCACAAATGAGGTGTCAAAATACGCGTAAATAAACACCGCTTCCAATTATATCCCATAATGTATAATTAGATGTATCGCTTGAACTTGACAAATACTGTAAAAGTGATAATTTTCGCGTGTGTAATTTTTGGCGTTTCAGCGATTTTTAACATTTTTGCTTGTTTTTAAATTCGCTCTTTTCAGCTATCCTACATAGACCTACACACAAAATAAACATTTTTGTGGGATTTTAATTTCGCGCTAGCTCAGAAGCGCGCGAAAAGCGCGAAAATTTCCACTTTTACAGTATCAGGAGTGGGGAGTTACTTTTTTGGGTGTGTTTATATGACAAACACATTGACAGTCAAGGTGCAGAAAATGCTTGATAGCTTAGGCAAAGGAAAAATAGAACAAGAGCACCAATGGTGCTGTAGCTCAGCAGGTCATTAATATGGGCCTTTGGTTAATGGTTCTTCTGACCAATTTTAGTAATATAGCAATTGATTTGTGACACAAGTAGGAATATACAGATTTTCAAAGAATGCTCCTTTAATCAGCCCATGCGACCTTTGACCCAAATCTGTCAACACTCCATATGGGCCTTGGGTCAGTGGTTCTGACCAAGTCTAATGATTATAGCAATTGATCTGTGCCACAAGGAATTTATAGATTTTCAAAGAATGCCCCTATAATCAGCCCACATGACCTTTGACCCAAATCCCTGAACACCCCCATAGAGGCCTTGGGTCAGCAGTTCTTACTACCTAGTCAGGGAGTCACACTTGTTCATGCATGTCACATTTACTTTTGCGAAGGGTAAGGTGGTAACCCCTGACTGGCCCAAGCCACCCTGGTCAGTTTTGAGGAGGGATACCACTAATAGAGTGGTTAATCACTTTTGGGTATACCTCTGCGGGCTTGGTCCTAAATTGTAATTGATAAATAATCCAATAACACTAGTCTTAACCCAAAGCTTAATTGAATTGTTGATCAACAATTTCACTAATAAAGTAGCCAGATCTTGCTATCAAATTTGGCCACCAACACAAACATTCACACATTGTAAATTACATGGGTAATTTCTTTGCAACAAATAATAAAACCTCACCTGAACATGTTCGTCCGTCCTCATTTAACTTATAACCTTCCCTGCAAAGGCACCGGAAACCAGGTTCCAAGTTTTCACACTCGTGTTCACAGAATTTCTCATTTGGAGTAGTTGTGGCGCATTCATCGACACCTTTGTATTCAAGAAAGAACAAGAGACAGAGCAGACAATTATATTTATGTTTTCACCATTTATCTATGCTGTATGGTAACAATTATAGACCATTCCTATAAATGATCAAAGTTGGCCGTAAAAAGAAATGATGGCACTTGAACTTCCATACCTGGACTAATTTGCAACGTCATAAACTCATAACTTGGTCAGAACATAATCAGAGCACTTTAATACTCCTTAGGATATTATATGCACATGGTGAATTTATTGGGGCTTTAAGTACTTGAAAGACCAGATGAATTCAATGTACGACATGAATAATAATCATTTGTTTTTAAAAGTCAACGAAATGAAACAAATGACGGGAAAACTATTGACATGTTTGAAAAATATTTTAAGTGAGTTTACATTATAGGTTAATCAATAACCGCCTTAAAGGTGCACAAGAGATTTGAGGAAACCCCAATATTGTGTTCATAATAGTAATTTCATATCGATATTAGGACACTCAATAGATTTCTTGCCTTGGATTTCGCGTACAGAAATGTCTAAACGAGAGAGAAAAAAAGGCATTTGATTTGCTTGTAGTTCAATGTAAAACATAGGCTGAATTTGTAATTTGTTCCTATACGAAATTAAAAATGTCACAATTTTTGTACCAAAGGAAAAATTTCTAGGCTTACTTACTTCCTTTCAGATGGGGATATTTTTTATGGGAAGCTTGACATCAGCGGCAAAAAAATCAGTACTTTTGATTTCACACCCGATATGTGAAATCTTTCTCGTTGCACCTTAACACTCGTATACCAAGGGGGGGGGGGGGGTTACCACCCCCCTAGTGAACTTCGCTCCGGTGCGCTAAAAATGCTAACACAAATTTGTTAAAAGCTTATTGGTAATCGTTCTTCATCCTTTCCGGTCATTGTAGCGAAAAAAAATGTGAAGTAGCTATAGCGCCTCCCGGGGGTAGGTATGCCGTCAAAGTCGAGGGTGGGGGGGGGGTGGTGCCACCCACGGATATTTTATGGTGCATTTTGAAAAATTCGCACAGTATGGCTTCTAAAACTCTATGTTTATGTAAAAAACCTAGCCAAAATGCCATCATTTAGAGCTGCAATTACGCAATGAAAATCGAACCTGCGATTTTAGCGGCAAAATTGGATTTTCGGCCTATTTTCGGTCGAAAATGCAATGTTTTGCCGACGCGGCGGCTTGATGGGACGTCATTGTGAGCCATACTAGTATGTTGGTACGTATTTTGGAGTCAATGGAAAGAGGAGGGACCATAGCTATCCATTGGTATAAAAATCATAAGATCGGGTTGCTTTATACCAAATTCTCGAGGGGGGGGGGGGTTCCCCTTGGTAAACCGCGTTACAAAAAAAGGCTTGGTTATAAAGACGAGGGTTTTGTAAAGTATGGTTGACTTGGCTGTACAAATGTGTGTGTCTGTGTGGTCAACTTTCAAAACAGGAGATCGCCAAAATAATTCACATACTCACCACAAGCAAATCCTCCGCGTTGTCACCACAATGTCTTTATTATCACCCACCCGTGTTCATTGGCACACACACCGGCCATGTGCATTTGAATTCAAACTCATCTTACAATGGACCGGGTTGGTGTTGCTGCAAGATATAGAGTGCACAAATGGGGAAATTTTTACTACGGGCAACATGCCACATTTTGCAGAGCTAGGATGCAATTTTCTGCTGTATTACAGTGGATCAATAAAAATTCCCTATGTATCAAAAAAACTGCAAAGGATTTGCAACTGTCTAGAAAACATTGAATTAAGGGTAAAAAACAATGGGTTCCTTTAACTATGGGGGAAAAATTTATGAAAATAATGATAATACCTAGGATGATTTGACACTTCTTGGTGTGGTCCTTTGGAACACCCAGTGTCATTTTAACACCCTATTTTTTGCAGTTTAAATCTGTGAATATCCAAGGAGTTTGAGCTACTATTTGTTAGTGAAAAGGCCTACCATGTCATGAAAATGTGATAAGTAATGGAACAAAGAAGCCTTTGTCATACAATTAGTAGTACTTGCTATTTTTCCCCATTATCTATCTCTTCTGTTTTAAGCATCTTTTCATTATGGTTGCAAAATATTTAATTTTCTCATAAATTCACAGGTATTTGAATATTACCCACATTCTCTCATTTATATAAACCATGAGCCCGTCTTTGAATTTTACTCCCTCCCTCTAATGTACGCTTTGCAAGCAAGTGAAAATGGACAACCCCAAGTTTGAGCATAATCTGAAGCTGTGCTAATGAGTTAACCATGGATTAACGATTTGTTGGCCGGCCGCCTGCCGGCCTGCTATATAGTGCAGTTATCTTGCACAAGTCAGTGACATCACTATGATCAGTCGGGTATTTGCAAGCGCTATCTAAGTACTGGCTTTAAATGCGAGCGTGTGCGCCAGTACAACATATTGTGGAGAACTAAAACACTAATTCACAGTTGTTTGAGTGTATCATTTATTATGACAAAACCAGATTAAAAAAAAATATCAATGGCAACACACTTTTGACAACTGATTTAGATATTTATTCCACTAACTTCATCCTGTGTAAATTTACTAACACAGGGGCAAAATCTGATTGTCTTTAAAACATCTTGTTTTGCATGGCCTTGTACTGGCATGAATTCATAAGGCATATCCGAAGTAACATGGCTTATGGAGAACAGTAATCAATGAGTCAAAGTACACACTTTGCACATATCAACAGAGCCACGACTACTTACGACAATCAATTTGTCTCATCAGAGTTGTCATGGCAATCATTATCGCCATCGCATCTCCATCCTATTGGAATGCAGCGCCCATTTTCACACAAGAACTTATCTTCGGCACATTCTGGGTATTCTGTTTATTTAAAACAAAAGTCAAGAGATTTTTACCAATGTTTTGAATTGTTTTAGAAGGTGGAAATATTCATGGGTACAATTGATTTTATGCTTATTTAGTATTATTTAAATGTTTGTAATAGTGAAAACTACATTGTTGGACAAAACTGTTGGCACTAACCGCTTTGTAGAGCATTCCGCCAATTCTGACGGACCAATTTTCCCTTTTGACAAGCACCGTAATGTGTATTTGTGTATACCAACATTTTTAAGTGGGCAGAGAAGAGGAAAGACAAAGGAAAGGAGGAAGGAGAGAATAGTAGTTGAAGGAGGGTATGTGTCATTCCACTGTGATCCTAAAGTTTCACTTAATTAGTGGGAGTTTTCTACATCAGGTGCTCAAAAGCTTTACCTAAGATGGTGAAAGCACACAGTAAAGAATCTACCAGACTTCAGCACAAAGTACTTTGTACTTCTGGCTCTGCAAAGTTTAGTCAATGCATGCTACCGACTCACCACAAGTGTCTGGTTCATCTGAGTTATCTCCACAGTCGTTGTCGTGATCACACACCCAAGACAATTGGATACAGCGCTGATTCTTACATGCATATTCTCCTTTGTCACATTGTTGAGGATCTGGCAATAATATCTCTCAGGTTAAAATGCATTGTCTGGTCAGCTATATATAATAGGGAATATCTGACAATATGCCAAACAAATTGGCAAGTGACCTCAACTTTAGTTAATGGTTTTTTTTGTGTGTATTTGTGTAAAAAAACCACCTTCCCTTGCCTATCTGCATTTATATAATCTTAACTATAAATAAACCACATGAAAAATATTTTAATTCTAATAGCAATTTGTCAAATAATTTCAAAGCTGCGATAGTTGAGAAAGCCTTCAGCCAAAGAAATGCATCTAAAGACCTTTACAAACTGTTTTACCTTGCCATGCCTCGTATTGTAATCATCCCCACAGAAGCATTCTTTGGTTTTTTCAGTTGTGCACGACAACAAATTATAAATAATCATCTTCATGATCTTATTACATAACGACGGCTTATTCGACTTATTCACTTCAGGTGTGATCTAATACTATTGGTAAGCATTCCAAATATGAAAAAAATGGTTAAAAAAATAGGGGATGCTTCTTTCTGGAAATGCCCTACATTCTCTTTAAAATTAAAGCAAATACCAGCCAAATTTGTTTAATTTGGGGGTGCTCTTCAAAATATTTGCTTGTATTGCTTTCAGTATTTGATAACAAAATTCTCAAGAAAAATGTGGTTGAAAAAAGTTCTAATAACTTAGTTATCTTACCGCAACCACTTCCATACACATTTGGCTCCGATTCATCCGAGGCATCTCCACAGTCATTGTCACCATCACAAACCCACGACAGAGGGATGCAGCGACGCTGCTCAAGGCAACGGAACTGGATGCCTGCCCCGGTTACATTGTAGTAAAGTCAAGGTTTCATGACATCATGAGAAAAATTGACGTACCACCCAATTAAGCCAACTTTTGGCCAATTAATATAGAAGATCTTATAAGATTTAACCCAGAATTAGAGTTATGTCACTAGGGGATAGTATGTAATGGCCGACAATCTGTGTCACTTTGTACACAGTCCACATGTATCTGCAATATCATTGTTTTTAATCTCCGTTAAAAGAAGAAAGAACTGACGCACTACCAAAAGGTTTTAAAACTTTTTAAAACAATCTATAAAATGCCAAACATACATTTCAAAAATTTGCCTTTCATGTTTTGTGGATATTCTGAAAAAAAATAAGAAACATCTGCCAAGATTCTCTGAAATCTCAATATTAAAAGAAGTCTCCCTGGTACATGTATAACACAGGTGAGGTTTGGGGGTGATTACCTAGTGAAGACTGGTATTAAGCGATGGTGAATCTGTGACGGTGAGAGAATTGAAATAACTCCAAAACCGGGTTGAATGAATTGGGTCAGGTCGGTATAAATTGACATACCATATCCACTAACACACGGAAACCATACCAAATAAGCCTCACACCGTGTGGTACATCATTTATACACTATCAACTCCCATATTTACTTCTTCCGAGTGAAATGAGACAAATCTAATCCATTTGCCACTAAGAGTAAACATGTCTAATGTCACAATGTACGCATGGATGATGTATCCATAATCATCAAATTCAGCTGAACTTGCACTGATTGTCATACTTCTCACCACAAGTAAATATACGTTGTATTAACCTAATTCAAACGAAAAAGGAAAAGCAACATCACTTCTTATTACCTTTCTGATATTATAATAGATTTATTGCTTTGAAATAATCAGAAGATTAAAAAAAAGTTATCATCTAACTGAATGCTTATGCATTTGAAAGCACCTCACGCAGTACAGGATGCGATTGACCAAATCAATGCCCTTTGTGCTACAATTTGTATTTACCTACCTTCTTTCTCCTGATTGGCTGCAACTCAGAGTGAATTGACTATTTCACATAATCACCCAACTCCACAATCCCTGTTTGTTATTCTCGATCTGAATGATCCCCGCAATCATTGTCACCATCGCACACCCACCGCTAGAATGCAGTGTCCATTTTCCACATCGGAAACTGGATCGTCATCAGCAACTTCGGAACTTAAGTGGAAGATAGAACAAAACATTAACGACATTGGCAGACTTGAGACTTGTCAACTTTTTTGTGATATTCACCCTGTAAGTGACTATGAAATGGACCTTTGATAATAATTTACTTATTGGCTCTCACCCCCGCTCTCACCCAAATTACAATCGTCCCACCAACTTGTCATTAAAGGGCATTTCGTCATCCATCACCTTCCGTTTTATACTTTGTTCACTAGATATCCTTGAGAAAAGATTCACAAAATTTGAGTTCAATCTCCGCTTTGCGGGTTGGTGTTAGAGCAAGTTGTTTTGGGTTTCCCATTGGCCATAAAGGCCACTATGCTGTAAATCTGTCCGTGTACGACAGAAAATCAAATTTCGAATTTCTTGCAGATACAACCAAATTATGCACTAGATAGTACACATGGATACAAGGCTAATGGTCAGTGAATTAAAAATCTCAACTTCTTTGAGGTAATTCGGGGGAACGAGGTTGTGATCACTAAATGCCCCTTTAACATCCATCACGACTGTATCACAGTATCAAAATGTTACTGAATTTCCTTATTTCTTTATCAATTAAAATATACTAACAAACAATCCTCTGGGATCTATTCTTACCTTAAGTTATCACAATTTTCTTCATCTTTGCCATCACCCAAAATCATCGTCGTCCCATCGCACACCCTGATCGTCCCTGATGCACCGCCCAATAGACATGCAAATTGTCCTTTCACAAATGAGTGGGGAGGATTGGTAGGGTTACCTGAGAAATACATTGAAAAAAGTTTGGTGATGAATAGAGTTGGGATACACATATAACACTCTCACTGTTAGAATCACTTTTATAATTTACTGAGAGTTGCACATGTGTTCTTGATTTCCCCAATCTAACTTAAATTTTCGCTTCAATCAAATATACGTTTTTCTCAATAGAAACATCTCTTTATACATACAGAGTGCAAAGTGTTGGAACCAAAGATTTAAATAATTGTTAGCAACTTTTCAATTGAGTCAATTAAAAAAAATACATCGGTCCTCGGACCGCTTGGGTCGACTGCCTCGCGGGTTTGTGAATGATAGGCCGCACATGACCCTTTGCTTGACCTTGATATGTGACCTTGACCTCATAAACAACATGGGAGGGTTTTTGCATGTGGTAAACACCATAAACCAAGTTTGGTTCCAATGAAAACTTCAACTTATAGATGAGGTCAATTTTACATTTTCAGCCTATTTACAACTTGACCTCACATGACCTTTGACCTTGTAGTGAACTGTGACCTCATCAACAAATGGGGATTGCCAAGTTTGCACCTGTGCAGAAGTTGGTTTAAAAATCCATCAATGTATCTGGATATTTTGATATACAGGCAAATGTTAACCCTTTTTTCACAACAAGACATCAACAACCGACATCAACAGACATCATCAAACAACACAACCAACGTGGCAAAGTTGATACCTATGTGTCTTCCTGCTTAGGGCAGGCGACGCAAAAAACGTAACATTTAGTGACACACACATCCACACACCACACACACGCACAACGATTGCTAAGTGGTCCTCAAGCTAGAGCTGTGGACCACTAAAATTTGCCTGAGTTGATTCCCTCGGCAACCACCCTGTTTGACCGGTCTGTGGACTTTATTATCAATGTGTATGAGTCTGTGATTTTGTGTAATAACATATTTGTTGAATACAGTTCCAACAGACCGTTCAAAGTAAGCTAAAAATCACTGGATGTCTTGTAGCTCCATTACCTTATGCGTTTCACACATAGGGTTTTGACTCTTGCCTGTTTCCTTCTTACACAGCCGATTGCAATCGGCTGTGTGTCTGTTTTACGAGCGTTGTTTCTTTCCTGTCAATCTGCTTGATATCTCAGAATGCTTGACCATAGCTACGCAGATTTGCACCAAATACCGCTCGCACAAACCCATACACCTTCCACATGACTTTTGACCCACTCTGAACCTTTGACCTCCACAGGGTCAAATATTTCATTTATTGGGCAAAATATCATTTCTACAGGATTATGTCTATATCAACTAAACTTTGTTCAGAGGACACCCTGACTCATGCTTCATATAGGGTGTTTCAGGGATAAGGCGTCGAAAGGTCATTAAGGGGGTTCCTTCCGGTCTGAAGCAAAAATATGCCATTTAAAACCCAAAATATTAAAACATTCAAAATTTTTTATCCACAATGTAAACTAGCAAGTGACATAACCTTCAGATTACATGTAATGTTAGTAGCCGATGTATGCAAGGTTAATTTTTATTTTGAGGGTCAAATGTCATTTTAGCAGGGGTCATTTCCTTCCGTTTTGAGCTAAGCTAACGTTAAGAAGTTTTATCTCCGGAACTAAGCATAGCAAGATTTTTATTTCTTTTGCAATTGGCACAATGCATTTTTTCGAGCCAATTTCCATGAGGTTTTTTTTCATATAAAATAACAAAATTAAAAAAAGCAAAATTTTGTCAAAAAATGCTTAAAATGAGATTTAATGACTCAATCTCAGCCTATAGACGACAGATAAAGACCGTTTGACGCAGCTTCAGATCCTTCAGCAAAATTGCGCCTCGACATGGGGGTCAAAGGTAATGGGTCATATTTACAATCGGCTGTGTACCCTTGTCCTAATGGCCCACTACACCTCTAAGTTTCTTTACCCAGCCGTATTGCAATCGGCTGTGTATGTTCCCTAGCGTTGTTTTCTTCTTCTTCTTACAAGACGTCCATCACCGTCTTGTCCGTTTTGATGTGTTCTTTCTCTTTTCTCTGGCAGCACATGCGTCCTAGCTTAGTCATGGTTCGACGTATTCATATCAATACTTATACCAAATACCCCCTTAGTCCCCCTTTATTCCGATGACTTTGACCCCTGTTTGACCTTTACCTGGCCACATGCATCAAATATGTAATTTAATTGCCAAAAATATCTTCTTTCCTCAGATTATGTCGATATCAACTAAACTCTTTCTGAGGAACACTGACCCATGCTTCCAATAGGGTGTTCAGGGATAAGGATCCAAAGGTCCACTTAGAGGGGTCCTTTCCGGTCTGAAAGGTCAAAAATAAAAAAACAAATGTCATTAATTGGCAAAATATCTTCTCTTCTACAGGATTATGCAGCTGATATCAACTAAACGTGTTCAGAGGAACCACTTACCCATGCTACATATCGGGTGGTTCAGGAATAAGGAGTCAAAGGTCATTAAGGGGGTCACTCCCGGTCAAAAAACAAACTATTTTAAAAAATTTCAAAATTTTTCTCCAAAATGTAAGATAGCAGAGTGACATAACCTACAGATATGAATGTATAACAATGTCATTTTGCCTGTGTATATGATTGTTTTTATATCGGGGTAAGGTCATAAGGGGTCAAATGGAAAATGGGTCAAAAATGCTAAAATAAGACCAAAAAAATGTTGGCTATATCTCCGCCCTAAGAGCACAGATCAAAGCTGTTTTATTGCTAGTGATGTAACATTAATATATTAGGGTAAAGGTCTTATGATAGTCTTGACCCTAAAGGTCAAGTTTCCAGGTCAAGTCAAAATTTACAAACAAGCTCCGAATGAGCTGAAATTTGTCAGGAAGAATCCCGTTACTTACAAAACAAAACAACACCCTCTACAAAACAAGTACAAAGTCGACCCCATCTGTGACCCATGGATCACGTTATAGGGGTTACAAGGTCAAATTCCTTGAATGCTTGGATTGAGTGAAAATCTCAATAACATGATCTTGTAACGTTGTTAACACCAAATGCATTTAACGCATCTGAGGTCGCCATTGGTCAAGTTATTAGCCATGGGGTCAAAGGTCTTCAGATGTTATTCAGGCCGTCTTGTTCGCTATTCCTCCTGCAATGGCTATTACAAGACGCCTTCAGGCCGTCTTGTCTTGTTCTGTTTTTTGATGCGTTCTTTACACAGCCGAGTGCAAATCGGCTGTGTTGTTTTACTAGCGTTGTTGCTGCCTTCTTCTTTCTTCTGTCATCTGCTTCTAGTCTAAGCAATGGCTTGAACCACTGTGACCAGACTTTCACCAAATGACCGCTCATCGAACCATCACCACCTGCCCTAATAAGTGAACTTTGACCCCCATCTGACCTTGACCTCGCCACAGGGTT
>JAMKCH010032128.1:0-62552 GCA_023653785.1 Ophioderma brevispina | reverse complement strand
AATTATGCCAAATAATGGTGTATGGACATGAAAATTTGTGGTGGTGATTGTTGTGATGCGGGTCGTTCAAGCCAGGTGATCGCGAAACTCAGGTGATAGCGAAAAACCCGGGGGACCGCCTAGTTTATATTATTCATTATAACACCTGACGACGTTTTCCGTGCTATATTTAAATCTTAACCTATGTTTCTTGCCTCTGCCTACTAGCACTGGACGCGTCTTCATTGTGTTTCTAGATTACAACATATTGATATAGGTTATATATTTTTATGTTAGGGCTCCCCGGTTTTCATTTCTGTTTCATTTCTCACACTCCACTTTGGCTTCTTTTTCTACTGTCTGAATGCTCTCTCCACATGCTACTCTGCATTTATAATCGCAAAGTGGTCAAATAATTTTTATTTATTTGTGATTTATGTTGATACTTATTCAATTTCAACTTGTAAACAACTTGTCTTCCAGTCATTATGATTTGCTTGTACTATTTTAATGGGTAACTTTAATGGAATTGTAACTTAAATATTTTATCTGAAATGTATATTTTTATAATATTCAGCCTCTGGGCGTACCTCCTCGTGGTGCCGCTCTGGGGGCTTGGTCTCAGCATCCTCATCTGCCCGTTGCTGCTTGTCTCTGTCGCGGTGACTGACAGATGGCCCGTCACGTGTCTCGCACCCGCGTGCGGGGGCGCGTGCGCACTGCGGGCACTCACGGTGTGTGACACATACCCGAGAATTACATAAGGGTGTGCTCTAATGTGTGCGTTGCACACACAAAGTGTCAAGTGGAGTTGGTTTAGGGCGCCCATACATTCTGTATGAATTTGGGGAAAAACCCTAAATTGTCCACTGCTAGCCTCAGCACAATATGTGTTCTGACAGTACTATAACCTTCAGGCAGATGTCCATTCAAGGACACACACAGCACACCACACACCCTCTAAAACTATAAAGTTTAATTCATTTCATGGTGTAGCCATGTTTCTGGAGACTCCCGGGCCCCACAAAGTCCCTGTGAAACAGCTACAGGGCCGACATTGAACAATGTAAGCTTAAACAGTCGTTGCAGAGGGCGCAGGCACAACATCAAGTTCCCATGGTCTTTAAAGAATCGATTTATATAAAGACACATGCTCAACTAAATTCTAATAATAGGATTATTTCTTTGAACCCAGTGCCGCCGTAGTATTTCTATACTGTGTATTAGAAAAATTGTTGAAACGTATTTCTGCCATTCATTGGACCATACACTTTTTCACGGAACGTAGATATTGTCTATTTGACTGACTTTAAAATCCTATAAGATATCCGTTCTACACACCAATGTGCAATGTGCATCTGGTCTATTACCCAATTTGATCCCTTGCAATGAAATCCGTGGAATGTTTTAGTAATAGCGCACCCCTTCCTCACTATAATAATAGATTGTTTTGATGTTATTAGTGCTTCATATGAAGGACCCTGCAGGATTGCTTTGTGCTGCACTCTTGGTGTGCAACAGGCCTACGTCCTCCCCATAGTAAAAATGGATACACCCATAAACACTGAATTCATACTTTTATTTTTAAGAGTGGAATAGGTTTGAGAGACTGAAATCATTTCTAGATTTAAGAACGGTCCATATATGTATATAAACAATGTGTTGATCGAATATTTAGGTTTGTTCCCCCTTTTAATTGCTCAGGACTTTCTCCTTCTCTACTGTCGGAATGTTCTCCATATGCTACGCTGCATTTATTTATAATCTCAAAGTGTCAAATAATTTCTATTACGTATTTTTTTGTGATGGTGATTATTTGATACTTACACAATGTATAAAGGGTATTGATGAAACGTCTGTTTCCAGTCAATTTATGATTTGCTGGAATATTATTAATGTAACTTTTAATGTATTTTTACTTTTCTTATGATCTGATGTTATTTATATTATTCATATTATAAAACCTGAACGACATTTTCCGTGATATATTTATCTACCCATGTTACTTGACTCTCCTATAGCACTGGACGCGTCTCGTTGTGTTACATTTAATTGCAGTATAGGCATACATATTGTAAAAACATACGAGACCAGCTCCTGGGTGATATCGGTCGTCTGAATTATATTTGGATCATTCGTAAAAAACACTGAAACCTCTTCTGTGCTTATTTTATCTATTTCTGGTGTTTGGCCTTTTCGCACTTAGCACTGAACACGTCTCATCATTGTTTATCGATTAATATTTTATGTCCAAGCATAATTTACTTCTGTTTCATTGCTCATGACTTGCCCTTTTCTTCCTCTTATATCGTTCCATGTGCTACTATGTAGGTTATGAGCTAATGGTACTCTGTATTCATAATCTCTTAAAAAACTGTCATATAATTTAGACAATGTATAGTCCCAGACGTTCAGATTAATTTTTTACTTTACCAAAGGCATTTGGTCCTTACCAGTTCCATATCGTTATTTCTCTCCCCTTAATGCCCCGTGATTGCAGATTAGCCCTCAATCTCACCCCAATTATTCTTAACACTCTTTATATTGTTTGCATAACGTGTTTTATATTTCCTTATTAATGGAATTTCTCTCTATATCCAACTTATAGGCAATTTATGTTAATCCTCACTTTTAATCATTTGCTTTTGACAGCTCCCTTAATCCCAATGATGACTCTTCCATGATGGTTTCTGATATACAAAGTCTAACAACATTACCTGTCGCTATTATGACAGCGACAATATCCATACTCATAAGCCCAGTTTAAATGACTGCAATTTATTCTTATTCCACCATAATATCCGTAGTCTAGGCAAACATTCAAATGATCTTGCAAATTACCTATCCACTCTTCAACCTCATTTTGATATATACCGTTTCACTGAAACCTGTTTTACATCAGATGACGATGCTTCTATAATCGACAATCGACATTGGCAACTTTTCAGTTGAAAATTCAATTCGATATGATCGGCGAGGTGGCGGTGTTTCACTTTTTATAAACTCTGATATAAGCTACCGTTTGAGACCGGATTTGACTATTGACTGTCTAGATTGTGATTCACTTTTTATTGAAACTACTGTTAATAATTTGATTATTGATGGTCTGTATAAACCCGAGTATGTTGTCTTTGATGATTTTTTGTTACAATTATCTAAAGTTCTCAGCACTATCTCGAATGAAAATAAAATTTGTCATATCACGGGTGATTTTAATCTTAATCTCCTAACTCATGATTCAAACCCTAAAATAAATGATTTTATTAATACACTATATTTATATGATTTTATTCCTTCTATTGACAAGCCTACAAGAATTTCATATAAGCTGCAGGTCATTGTAGTGCTACTTTAATTGACAATATATTTACTAACGACATTATGGCCCATATCAATTCCGGAATTTCAGTTACAGATCTCTCCGATCATTTTCCTACTTTTTTTAACAAAAGCCAAATCTACGCATAATGCTCAAGTTCCTATATGTACCAGAAAATCACGTCAATTTAAGCCTGAAAATATCCATGGATTAACACTTAAGTGACCAAGGGGTTTCACTCCCGTTGGTGCCCAAGGGGGGTTCCATGGGACCCCCCTAAGGAAACCACTTTCCCGAGGGAATTTTTGCAGGAAATTTATACCACATGTGAAGGGTCATAAGACAACCCCAAATCAGCAACAAAAAATGAAATTTGTTATTTTGGCTGCAAATTAGGGGCAAAACATTGTTTTCAAAACACGCGAAAATTGGGAAAAAAGACGGAAAATTCAAATGAGCCTTGCGCTTACACCAAACATTTTGAAAACTTATTTTATGTTGATATCTATTCTAGAAGACCCAAATTACATATATTTAATACAAAACTAGCAGTTTTAGGGAATCCTGTATTTTTTACGGGTGTTGCAAAATGCACGTCATTTTCTCATAGAGTTTGTACAGTAACGGTTTGGCAACATCCATGATGAAATTGTTTGTTTTCAGCACATAAAGGGTTAATTTTTTTAATGTTACTAATAATTGTTTACTTACATGTATGTGTGAACTTATTTTTTTTTTTTTTTTTTTTTTTTTTTTTTTTTTTTTTTTTTTTTTTTTTTTTTTTTTTTTTTTTTTTTTTTTTAAAACAAATTTTGGGGGTCCCTAGGAACCCCCCCCCCCCCCCTTGGTCACTTAAGTGTTAAATAACGCCCTTTCTCTAATTGATTGGAATTTTGTCACTTGTTTAGATGATCCCGAAGAGGCCTACAACAAATTTCACGAGAAAGTGTTCCATGTTCTTAATGTTCATTGTCCGATTAAAGTAAACCGCGTTTCTAAACGTAATTCACCTAAAAATACTTTGGGTTACTAAAGGTTTATAGGTTTCCAAGTCAAATGTCCACTTTTTTCAACCAATTGTCCTCAAAGGCAGTTCAAATGTCCTATTGTGAAATATATGTTTTATTAGCATATACCAAATGTCAACATAAGTAGTTCAAATGTCCATTAATGCTAACTATATATCCATATTGTGAAATAATGTTTTACTTGCACATACCAAATATCAACATAAGGCAGTTCAAATGTCCAATAGTGCTAACAAAATATCCAATTAGCTCACTCAACTTCCCATAAGTGAAATCAAATGTTTACTAGTGATTTCAATTATCACAGTTTAAAATAGTTCCTACTTGCACCATCCAAACCAATATTTTAATAAACGTCACGAATGTCAGGAACGAGCGGATGGTTGCCATAAAAGTTTCATAAAGATGATGAGAACGTTTTCCTTACAGCATGCAGCAACAAACTATTACACAAGTTACATGGTGCAAGTTTCTGAAAAAGGTATTGAATAACCTTCTTTTCGTTTGTTTCTTTTCTGTTTTTTATCGAAACATTTAAATGAATAACTGATCATACTGATGGAAATTACTAGTCATGCAGTATCTCTTGATACTCAATACAGATACAAATATGTATCCTAAAATGGATTACTGTATTTTGCGAAACGAAACGCCCATTGGATTACACGCTTTATTCCGTTATGCATGCATGGCGGAATAAAGCATGTAAACCAATAGGCGTTTCGTTACGCAAAATACAGTAAGTCTCCCAGTGGCGGCGCAAGGGGGTTGCATGGGGGTTCCCCCCTCCAATTTCTTTCTTGTCCCCCAGCCCCCCCCCCCCCCCGGCTGGAAGAAAATGACAGATTATTTGGTAAAAATCTGCGGTTTAGTATATGGACAAGCATTACATATGCAAAAAAACGCGATTTGTTTGAAAATTAAGTGCGCCCTCATCGGGAAATCTCTGAGTCTGCCTTTTTCTGAGCTATTGTTCACTTATAGGTTTATGCATGTTCACTGACATAAATAAGAAGATCAAGAGAAAATACAGCCTTAAATTCAGCATGTTCAGTTCAGTTTTTCCCCTCCCCTGGTTAAATGCGTCATAAAGACGCTGCTTGTCGATATCTGATTTTCTCTGGTAAGGCATGTTTGAAGTGTTTCACTGCCAAATGACATTTGAATAACCTATGTAACATTTGAATTACCCAAGTGAAAGGACATGCACTGATGAGCACAGGATTATATAACGATTTCCATTGTGTGGACATTTGACTTCACTATGACATTTGATTTACCTGTTGTGATTTTGATCTTTTTAAGTGGACATTTGTTCTGTCCTTTCCTATTGTTTTGACATTTGAATTCCCTATTGGCATTTGAATTTCCAAAAATTACAATTGCTCTGATACCATGGATATTTGACCTGGAAAACCTATAATTAAATCTGTTCAAACTAAAGATAAATTATATAAGAAATATATCAATGAACCAATATTAGAAACAAAGTGAAATACACCAAACATCGGAACATTCTTAACCACCTCCTTCGTCTTGCCAAAAAGTCGTATATTACAACCAAAATAGAAGACAAAAAAAAATAACATGAAGAAAATGTGGAATACTCTTAATCGCCTGATTTCTTCATTAATACAGATGGTGAGAAAATTACTAATGATAAAGATGTTGCTGAAAAAGTGAATCATTTCTTTACTAATATTGGATCATCACTTGCTGACAAAAACCCTGAACCATATCAGGACTTTAAACCACCTATATCATCTTATAACATTTCTAAGAGCCTGTTTTCCCCGACGTCTTAAGAAAGAAGTAGCCAAAATTACATCTAAACTAAAATTTAGTAACAGCAGCGGTAATGATGATATAAGTAATGATCTTATTGTTAGGAGTATTAGACATGTACACATTCTCTTTGGCTTGCTCATACGGATCCACTTTTTATTGCCCTTAAAACCTTGCAAATTTTCGATATTTATATATAAACTACAATTAGCATCATTCATGTATCAGTTAATTATAATCTTTTGCCTGATGAACTTATGACTGCTAATTGTTTTAATGTTGCTACTCTTTCTCAAAACTACGCAACTCGCAATGTTCACGTCCCCTTTATTAAACTACCGAATACTGAACTTGCTCAAAATACCGTTAAAATCCAAAGACCGCTGCTTTGGAATTTGCTTCATACTGATTTGAAAAACGCTACTTCCTTTGCTATTTTAAATCTACTATGAAAAAAATGCTCCTTGCTTTTTATGATCCCAGTCCATCTCCTTGATCATCATTGTTTTATCCTCATTGCCATCATTTCCATAATATTTATCTAGCTGTCTCTACCTCCATTATAAGTCTTCTCCTTTATGTTTCACATTCTTTCTTCTTTTTCTGCACCCTTATTTCTTGTTTGAACTATATACTTCTACTTTAGTTGGTTCAAACAAGTTGTTGTATGTATGTTCTTGTATATTTGACATAAGTAGTTTATAAAACCTTATTTGAGGGCACTGCGATTGCACGCTCTGCGTTATGCAGTGTCCGTCGTCCTTCATCTTGCATTTATGCTATTACTTGATGATAACTGCTACCCACCTATTTAATATTATATATTACTAATATGTAATTAAATTATACTGTATAAGCATATTATTAACATCTCTGCAATTACTGTACCACATTTATGCTTGATGTTGGATAAAATAAATATGAATATTGCAATCCTAACCCTAACTCTTGTCACCTTAATTGGAGCATTTTGACTTCAGGGTTGGAGATAATTGTTGGCGATATGGTTAGGTTTAGGTTTAGGATGATCAGTAAATATACCGGTTGCATTTATCGGTTGCACCTGGATATGGTCCTGGACCATATGTTCCTGAAGCTTAAATGATCTGGAAAATATTCTAAGTCAAATATGCTCCAGCAGCATATTTGACTGGAGCATAAATAATCTGAAGAAATACTTATGCTCCTGCTTCTGTGAGATTTTGACCCGAAATTATGCTCCAGGAGCGTATAGTCAAGACCATATGTTCCTGGAACATAAAACATCTGGAAACATATTTTAGTCAAATATGCTCCAGGAGCATATATTAAAAGTAATTAATAATCACCTTGAAAATTAAAAATGGTAACGAACTGAAATTGTGGACCTTGTCTTTTGGGATTAAGCTAGTAGTCGTGACATTAAGCTACTAGTAGTGACATTGCCAGGGACAAATGTAAAAATCACAAAGTACCCCTTAATTGTGACCAATGTACATGTATCCAGTGAAAATACTCATGAATGTTATAGTGAACTGGTTACTACTATAGATCCATAGTATTCCAGAGCATAGTGCTAAAAATAATAAAATTGCGTAAATCTGAAGAGCAATTGTGGTATTTTTGTGCCTTAGTATAACTGAAATAGTCGTTTTGGAAAAAAAGGTACAAGTATCATAGAACAATAATTCCATTAAAGTTGAAAAAATCAATTTCTACGTTATTGAGTATAACAAGAAACCATTTATTCCTCTGCCAAACATAGTTTGTTTGTATTATAGAGATATTCCAAGGAAAAATATTGTGCTCTTTGTATGTTTCACACACTCAATTGATGAAATGACGCTATCAGTAAAAATTATACTTGATAACGTTGTTCACATCGGAGAAAAGATACACAAATAACTACATAATTCAATAGTCTTCTACATTAAAATGTGAGTAGTGGTGTTCGTAAACTTTATTTATCCGGTACCTTCAACATGATGACTTATAAAAACGATTCATAGTAAGCAGATATTAATCAATTTAATTTTCTGGAGTGGATTGGTACCCATTTTTGTAGAATAGCCCATATTTATCTCAGGTGATTGCACCTTTAATATAGGAATAAATTGTACCGGCGGAAGCAAGGAAATACTTTGCTCATTTCCAAACAATTTAATAAATGGACTTTCAAATTGTAATTGATTTTGGGCAAAACTATTGGCGAGATTTTTTTATTTGGTTTTGAGTTCCTCTTTATGCCCCCTCCCCCACAGTGTATGATAATTATTATCCCGAAGTTGCTCCGGCTGAGTACACTACAATTTCTGTACAATTTCCGCTCCCTGTACTGGAGTACAAGGGCTATGATGTTTGGAGCTAAAAATGGTGAAATGAAAAATGCACTTTGTTTTTGGTCAAGACACACCGTTGACGTGGGAAACTATACTTGTTATTCTGACGAGCTCCAAAAATAGAATATTACTAAGTGTAGTTCAGTGTTTATTCATAAAGCGTAAAATATACAAAAGATGCTTATACTTCAATTCCAGCAGGTAACCAGTATAGTGCTACACGCAGGTAAACAATTACTTTCAACCCAAGGGACATACGGTGACAGAGAAAGTGCAAAAAAATAAAGATCTTAGTGTGAGAGGAATCGAAATTGCCCATAAATCCCGGGGGCGGGACACTCACATAATTTATGAAATGAATACGGGTGTAAGGCTGGTGTTTTCATTAAACCCCGGGGCATTCTGTGATGGAGGGCGTTTAAAAAAATAGAGGTCTTTGGGTGTGAGACAACCAAATTGCGTATATGGTGCATAATGGTGCACATTATTTTGGTGAATTGTGCATAATTGGTGCGCATTATTTAGGTGAATTTACTAAATTTTCCAAACATGGGATCTTTAAGTGACATTTTTATAAGATTTTGTAAAACGTAGAGGTCTTTGGATTAAATCGTCACCCCCCCCCCCCCCCCCCCGGGATCTTTGGGTGACATTGTAATGAATATGGAGCCCAAGTTGGGTGACGACCATGCTGAAATTTGGGGTCTTAACAGTCTTCGGGGTATAAAATATGCTAAATTTTGCAAAAGAAAATTGTCTAAAACTACCTCTGTTATTTGACCTACGTGTGAAAACAGTTCAACTTTTCCACTTCATTTCAGATTTACACAATGGCGTGCTGCGAGTCGCGAGTTAAAACGTGCGAGTTGGATATTGCCAATTGCGAGTTCGTGGATGCGAGTTGCAAGTTGGAATTTGCGAGTTGTTACATGCATGTTGCGAGTTCCTCATATTTACGATTTGCCTTATTCCTTTGTCAAGTATTGTAAACTGATTTAATTAAGGTTGCATTTCTGATTTCACTATTATGATTTTCAATAGCATACCTACAAAGTTTTAAATATATCAGGTAGGCCTATTCATTTGTTCATTATTGTTGTTGCAATAACCTGGCGCCTACTGTATAACTAATTATGGTTACGAAAACAAATTCCCGGTTTTTGTTATATTACCCTTCCTACGGGTAGTTTAGCTCTAATATTTTCCACACAAAATTGATGCAGATGAGTAAAATACAGTTCCACTGATATCAAACTCTGATTGCTATCAAGAGTTTTTACATGTTGCTTAAAATGATGTAATCCTTATTTTCAATCATATCTTATTCAAATAAAAATATTTTATTTATATTGAAACATAGACAATTGGGCATTTTAAATTCACCTGTTTTCACTTTAATGTATTTTTGTAGCCAAAGACCAAGAAAGAAGTCTACCCGGTGTCTGATTTATATAAATTATTATTATGAATATGATGAATGAGCTGACTGGTATACGGAGTAAGAATAGATATAAGCCATTGTTTCTACCAGAACAAAAAGCATCCATGAGGGCTCTCACAATACAAGTTCAAGAAGTAAGCTCATGACCTGCAAATGTTAATGTTGGTGTTTTAACCCTCGTCTACATGAGCCGTTTTTGTAACAAAACTCCTAAAAACACGAAAACGCTCTGAGTATATAAACTATAATATTCCATCAAGTAGAGCCAAAAACCACATGAAAATCGGATATTCCTAACTTTTTTGGTGAAAATTGAATTTTCCCGTATGTGTGTCAATGGAAATTGGCAATTTTGATGACTTGCGAAATTTATGACGTAATTCTGACGTAATGCTAGGATGTTGGTACTCAATAGTATCAATGGAAAGAGGAGGACCATAGCTATTTATTGGTACCAAAATCAGATGTCTCTCTGTTAGTCCAATTCACAGCCAAGTTCCTTTTATAGTGTTCTTACAACTGTCACTATACAGGTGTCCCCGAGGTGTCCCTTGAGAAAATCGTGAACATTTTGGTTTCTATGATGGAATCTATTATTTAAACCTCCCTGATAAACAAAAACTAGGGTGCCAATTTTTGGGCAAATTTTCCCCAAAGCTGGCGTCCGCAATGAACGTCATAGTTGATAATAGTCGAATCAGCACTAGAATGTTTTCTGTTAAGAAATGTGTTACTGGACCCAACAAATCAATTCTGTTACTTTTAAAGTCGTTACATACTTCTATTTCAAAATGGCTGCCAAAAATATAATTCTAGAATTAGCTCGATAACAGCAACTTTATGGATTAAAGGTTTTGTGAAATACCCTGGTATATATGGTATTGGATTCAATAAACGTATTTATGATACTCTATAACTGCTCAGATGATGTCAGGCAATATGGCAGCCAAAATCTTGAAAATTTTAAAAAAATTGCATGGTACAAATTTAGTAATGTTAGCCGCAAATCAAAATAAATATGTCAATGTCACAATTAGAAAATGTAATTTTGACCTTAAGCAACTGATAACAGAAAATCCTGACTTCTAAACAAGCGTCAAATATCAAATAAAGGCCAGTATGGCGAGAAATGTTTCTCTCTCTCTCTCTCTTTTCACATTTGGCCACAGTAGCTTCTATGACATTAATTTTTTGTGGCTGATAATTGCAAATGTGTATCACGATGTTTTTTTTTTATATTTTTGACTGCCAGTTTGCCTGACATCGTCAAAGCAGTTTAAAAGTATCAGTCCAGTAACATATACAGAGTGTCCCAAAATAAATGCAACCCTTGCAGTTGGTGCTATAATTTGCAAAATTACTGAGAATTATTGAAAATTTTATAACATATTCTAAATGGCAATATATTTTTAAATATCCTGTCCGATTTTGTCTGATGCGGTTGACTGGTTTTGAAAACAAAGGCTACCCTACCTCAAATTACCCCATTCCAAGTTTGCCTAAGATCATTGAAGCAGGTTCACCTTGAAAAGGCGGATTTAATGTCTTTCCACTACAAAAATCTCCCGGTACTAATCCTGTCTGTTTTTTTTTTCAAAATAAATTACTAAAATAGTTGTCGGTGTTGTTTTATCGAATGGTCTTTTATCATCCGTGTTTTCCTACACTCATATTTAGTATAGTAACATGGCCAAACATAACAGTTTTACCTTTAGTATGTCTGACAAATCCATGTGAATATTGCAAAAGACACTGGAGGGATTAAACATTAATGAATGGAAATAGTATTGATGGGTGTTGACTTCCTAGTTCTGGTATGAACCATTCTGATTGAAAATAACAACAACAAACAAAAAGTAACCACTGAAAATCAAACTTGAGTAACATCAAACACTATGACAGACTGATGTCATTGTGAACAGAGAACATTTGACAGATGTCATTGAGGACAGACAACATTTCCCTTATTTGTCAAAGATAGGTTGTTTTTAAACATTTAATATTTAGTTGACAAGGTTATAATGAGTTAATTGAACCAAAATAAAGATATAAGGATAAAGAAAGAGGAAGGAGAAGAAGAAGAAGAAAAAAACAAGCACTACAATTTCAATAAAATTTGGCTGTGTCACCGACTCACTCTATCTCATGATCCAACCCTAACTAATTTTGGTGCGAAAATAATGCCCAAATTTGTTTTCTGACCTGCATTTTAACAGAATCGACATGTGCTGAGTGTGTGGGGTTGAAAAAGGTGACTGCTTCCAAAATCTCTCATTGGTTATTGAATGTTGAGTTTCAAAACGGTGTCAAAAGTGGCATGTAGGCATAGTGAACAGAGGAAAAAGAGAGAGAGAGAGAGACCCATTCTCCTACCCCTACACACACATACATTAGGTTAACTAAAATCTTCCACGAGGAAGAAGGACAGCATGACTCACCTGTCACTCAGAAACCCACTCCTCAATGGTCTCAGAAAGTATGGGATCTTGCGATCATCTTGGAAGAATTCAAATCTATCTTTTCACACAAAATTTGTCATCACCCTATAGTAAATCCAAGCGACCGTGAGACTATATCTTCCATTTTATAGATGTAGAAGGTTGACATTGAGGAGGGTGTCCTATTTAGATTACATCTCCGATTAATCGCTTGGTAGCTTACAGTGTCAAAAAATGTGAATGTCTCTCAAGATTTTATGTTGTAAAATATCACCAATCTCAATACCTTTTTGACTATCCTGTTTGTCAATCTAGTAAACAACAAATTGTGCATGGCTATGAAAAAATACATGCATTTAAAATTATGCAAGTATACTTTGCCTTTTGCACCTAGGTGCAAAGCGTATAAATGAATTATACCTTAAAGTGAAAAAAGTAACAAATGGATATGACAATGTCAAAACAAAATGCAATAAACAAACAACCAATTCACATTTTGTATTATTGCATTAGCTAAACCACCATGACTTTTTGACTTTGACTTTACTGCAGAGGACGGGGTGCCCCTTTGCTCTTCTCATGAGTAATTCTCCTCCATTCTGGTCTGCCCTTTGCAATAGTTTCGGCATTTTGGAGGTCCAAGCCTGTGTCCTTGGGGATCTGGTCCTTCCATCTTGCTGGTGGGCGACCTGGCTTCCTACGCTTGTTGAAGTCTTGCGTATAGGCTTGGTATGGTAATCTGTGTTCCGGCATCCTGACGACATGTCCAAACCACTTCAGCCGTCTCCTGGTGACTGCATCCGTGATGGTGCTTGTGATGTTCAGACGCTCTCTAATTTCATCATTTCTAATTTTGTTCAGAAGGTTCACTCCTAGGATGGACCGGAGGCATCTCATCTCAAAGCTTTCTAGCTTTTGGCAGTCTGCCTTGCGCAATACCCAGGACTCTGCTCCATAGGTGGCAATGGGGAGTATAAGAGACTGGTATATTCTGACTTTGAGCGATCTTGTGATATCATGATTGCTCCAGATGGTATTCCTGAGTCTACCGAATGCCCATGCTGCCAGTCTTGTACGCCTCTTGATGTCCTCCTTAACCGAAGACACATTACTTCCAAGAAAGACAAAATCATTTACTTTGTCAATAGGTGCCTGGTTAAGGCTGATGTCTCTTGGGTCATCGGACATGATCTTGCATTAGATGTGTTGATCTTCATTCCCCATTTGGCGCAGGCTTTTTCCAGTTCTTCTGTGGATAGCTGTAACTTTTCAAAGACCATTTCCATCAGGGTTGTGTCATCGGCATAACGAATGTTGTTGATTTTTATCTCTCCCATTTGGATTCCGGAGCCTAGGTTTTGAACTCCTCTCATTACAAATTCTAAGAAGAGATTGAAGAGGCATGGAGATAGAAGGCATCCCTGTCTCACACCAACTAAGACTTCGAACCAGTCAGTGAGTTTTCCATTCACCACTACTGTGCATATGGTTTGCTCATACATCTTTTCAATTAGGTCAACCAGCTTGCTGTCTACTCCAATTGATCTTAAGCATTTCCAGAGTGCCTCTCTCCAAATGGTATCAAATGCTGCTTTAAAATCTACAAAGTTCCAGTGTATAGGAATGCGTCTTTCTTTGGCCTTCTCTAGCACTTGGCGAACAATAAATACAGCATCAGTAGTACCTCTTGAGCTTCTAAAACCACATTGTTCCTCTCCACGGTAGTCATCTATGGTGTACTGGATCCGGTTCAGGATCATTCTACAGAATACTTTCCCTGGGATGGACAGTAAAAGTAATTGCTCTATAGTTGACGGAATCTAGTTTCTCACCTTTCTTGTATACTGGAGTTATCAGTCCCTTGCTCCAGTCTTCTGGAATTTCCCCTTCTACCCAGGCAATGTTGATTATTTTCAACAGTAGCTGTCTCATAGCTAGGCCACCTGCTTTCAGGGTTTCAGCAGAGATTTTATCCCATCCACATGCTTTGATATTTTTGTGGTTTGTGTTTTGATTTTGATTTGAGTTTTTTAGCGGTGTTTCTTGGTGTGGATATTTTCTTGTTTTTGCGTGGTTTTTTTGTTAATGTTTTATTTTTTTTTTTTATTGGTGTTTTGTTTTGTTGTGTTGAGTTGGAGGTATGTTGTTTTTGTTTTTTTTTGTTTTTTTTTTGGTTTTGGTTTTTTTGTTTTTTTTTCTTTTTTTGTATTTTAATGTTGGCTGTTTTTGGTGTGTTTGAGTGGTTTTTTTGAGTTTTTTTTCTTTTTTTTTTTATTTTTGTTGTTTTTTGTCGTTGTTTTTTATTTTAATATTATTGTTAGTTTTTTTTTTGTGTTGTTTTCTTTTGTTTTGGCGTGTGTATAGGTGTTTTTAATTTTTTGTTTGTTGAGATGGAGTTAATGTTTTTTGATGTGTAAAACTCATGATATGGTGTAATTTATGTGTTTTAATTTTTGTTTTGTCTTTGGGTGTTTTCTTTGATTATTTTTGGGGTGTGGCTTTTTTTTTTTGTTGGATGTATTTTGTTGTTTTTTTTTTAAAAAAAAAACGCGTGTTTTTTTGTTTTTTATGTTTATGTTTGTGGATGGGGAAGTATTATGGGAGGTGTGATTAGGAGGGGGATGTTACTTTTTGTTTTTTTTTTTGTTTTGTTTGTTTTTTTTTTTTTTTTTGGGTTTACACGTTGCACTGATGTTATTTGTGATTTGGTGGTATCTTTTTGCTGTTTTTTTTTTATACTTAGCAGTTTCTACGATTTAACGGTGTTTTTTTTATTAGGTTTTAGTTGTGTGTTTTTGTGTTTAGTTGTTAATTGGATTTTTTCTATTTTATCGTTTTTTTTTTTATATGTTTGTATTTATTTTTTTTTTTTTTTTGTTGTTTTTTTTATTTTTGTTTTTTTAGTTTATTTTATTTTTTTTTTGTTTGTTTTTTTGTTATTAGGGGTTTTTTTTTTTTGTTTGTGGCCCAAAGTGGTCCCCCGGGGGGACTCCGGGGATTGGGTAGGGGAAAATTTAACTTTGGTATACATTTGACCAATTTTGGTGTTTTTGGTGTCCCTCTATAGGTTTTCGGGCATGGACAAATTGATTAAATGCTTTCAAAACGCAAAAATAGCTGCCTTATGCCCAAAATTCAAAATGGCTGCCCAATTATTGAGTTTTGGAGTATTATGTGCTTTGACCCATTTGAGCATTTTTTTGCATCCCGAGGTGTTAAGGCCACTTCCAACATCCCAAATTGGCAGCCATATGTCAAAATATTCAAATTTCCAAAATGCTGCCTGTATGCAAAAAATTCCACCTTTCCCGAAAATGTATTTTTCCATCATTTGGGTATAATATTACACTTTTTTGCATTTCTTGGGTGGAATATGTATTATGTTATTTGGCACGCAAGCGGGTTTATACAGTTTGCACATTAAAATGGCTGCCATTTGTTTAAATGTCCAATTTTTTTTTCAATGGCTGCCCAAAAGGAGTTTTTCGAATATTAGGTGCACATTTGACCGATTTGAGCAATTTTTGTTGGATTTTTAGTGGTTGTTTGGCTCATGAGGTGGGTTAAGGCAACTTCGCAAATCCCAACATGGCATGACCTATTCAAAAAATTCAAATTCCCAACAACTGCCTTGTTATGTCAAACATTCAAACTTGACCCAAAATGTTTTTTTTTTCACATTTGGTAGATATTTATACATTTTTACATTTCTTGGGGTGAGCATTTGTATTGTTATCTAGCAACTCAAGGTGGTCGTAAAATTACACAATGCAATAATGGCTTAATAGAATCAATCTCTTTTGTTTTCGTCTCACGTGTACACAACCACGACTGCGCACGGGGTTGTTATAACCTTTCTGCGCACAGGTCATGACTTGTTCAGCACTGAGCGTTTGCCGCGAAATCGGTCAACATAGGGCACGGTTTCTGTCGGCGATGATCGTAGGAATGAAGAAGTCCCCTGCCGAGAAGTGGCCTTTGTGGGTATATGCTTTTACAAATGAGTTGCAATGATAATAGTGGGATGCCAAAATGAGTAGTGTTAGTATTAATTAGTGTTATTTAGTTGGTACTCATCTTGGCATCAACGGAAAGAGGAGGACCTGCTTTCTATTCTACCAAAATCAAGTGTCTGTGATATTCCTTGTCCGTACAAGGCGTTGGGTTTGGATAAAATATTTCATTCACACGAAAGGAGTGGGGAAGGATTCAGACCACACCTTATCCATCCCTTTGGGATAGTCCTTTACCTTTCCTATATCCGGTGGTGTTTTTTTTTTTTTTTACAAAATCAAGTGTTTTATATTTTCTGGTGCCATACTGAGTCTTGTTGGGTATTTGCCCTGATGTAAATCTTAACATCAAAAAACTAGGAGCAGTAGCAGGACGAGAGCTGTAACAACTCCCTCCTTCGGAAGACGAGGGTTAATTTAATTTATCAATTTAATTAGGTATAAGGTATGAAACCATAGAGGTAGGAGAGAAGTAGAAAGCTCTCCCCAATTGGCATTACTCACGCTATTATCCCAATTATATCACTGGCAACTCATTGTAAAAGCATTGACCAACAAAGGCCACTTCTCGGCAGGAGTACTCTTTCATCCCTACGGTCAATCGTCGACAGAAACCGGTGTGAAAGGTAGCATAGTCCGGCAGGTATCATAGTCCGTGCTCCATAGACGACAACGGAATTAAGCGTGAAACTATATGTGATGTATCTGGGAAAACCCGCCCAGTCGCACAGGACAGTTGTGAAAACATAAAAGAAAAGGCTTAAAATCTGTTAGATTGTACTTAATTTTTTGTCAATTTTATAAGGCGTAACTTTGATGTGTGTATCAAAGAAGAAAGAAGTAAACAACTTAAAAATTTAAAAACTTAATTTTTCAAACTCTGCAGTGATAGAAAAACTCAAAATATAAATTTCCCACCATGTGGGCGGGTTTTCCTCAGAATCGCATCGCATATTGCGTAAGAGTCAACTGAATCGATTGCCGCTATTGTTCACCATTGTTTCCCGACTGTGAGCCCGGAGGACGATATCTCCTGCCCCACCGGCCCCTCTGTTGACGATGTCGCGGCACGCTCAACCGGAAACAGTCCTGACCTGTGCGCATAAGGTATATCCCGAGCGGCAGGTGGTTTTTTACTTTTGACTTTGACTTTGACTTATACTCCGCAACATTCCTTCGAAGCCAAACGCAGAGGGGTGGGTGCGCTGAAAAGCTTTCTTAGATTGCGATTTGTTGTTCTCAGGTAGTTTGTTACTAAAAATGGTTTTGTTGGTAGGGATGTTAATAAGCGAGTCTGGTAGTCTAGTCCATTCATATAATTGTCTTTGGGAAAAGGAGGTTTTGTAACGTCCTTTTTTGCACTTGGGTCTCAAGTATGATTTTATTGGTATGACGAGTAGGACGGATGCTGTGTGAGAAACTTTCTCGAATGAATGGCAACCTGGTCTCGTAGTTTCTACAAATCTGGCCGCCCGATGCTGAACATTTCCAATTTCTGTTTGAGTTCCTTGTTATATGGATCCCACACTGTCCTTGGTATTCTAAATGGGGCCGGACCAAGGGCCTTATAAGCCTTTGCCTTAAGCTCAGTGTACATGGGTGTATGGTCCTGCATACAAGATTACGTACTCTTTTGGCTTTTGAGATTTATGTGGTCATCCCATTTGAGACTATTGTTAATGTGAACCCCTAAGTATGAATGTGATTGGCAGTTTTCTTGTAAAACAGTGTTACCAAATTTAATAATGGTGTGTAGTCGGACCTGGCATGAGTGAATTTGAGGACATAGCATTTTTGATTATTGAATTTCATTGCCAAATGTCCTGCCCGGTGTAGAATTTATCAGATGGCTTGTAAACAAGAAACTCCAGAGTTGTCGGGATGGGTGG
This sequence comes from Ophioderma brevispina, assembly GCA_023653785.1. NCBI lineage: Eukaryota > Metazoa > Echinodermata > Ophiuroidea > Amphilepidida > Ophiodermatidae > Ophioderma > Ophioderma brevispina. Next base: position 44,342 of record JAMKCH010032128.1, on the reverse strand, counting down.
CGATACATAACCAATCATCGGCGAATAAAACGAACCTCTAATGAGATGTTATTTGGGATGTCGTTTAATGTATGCCAAGAATAATAATGGGCCGAGTACGGTGCCTTGCGGAACGCCTGATCAACCTCCGCCCAATGTGAATGATCTCCATCCCACGACAACACCTGTTTCCGTTTAGTTAAGATATTACATATTCAAGTGTGGCCTCCTAAGATACCACGCTTTCATCTTGTCAATCTTCTGTTTTTAGGAACACAATCGAAACCGTGCTAAATCCATGATATCATATCACAGGACGTTTTTATCCAAGGATTTTAGGAAGGTCATCGGTTGTTAAAATTAGTTGTGATTCGCATGACTCTCCATCTACAACCGTGTCCGGTCTGGTCAAAATTTTTTGTTTTTACTTCCAAATGTTGAAAAAACAAAATGATTTTACTATGTATAATATGTTCAAATATCCTTCAACTGATAGGAGTTTACATTGGAACGAAACAAAGAGATGAGTCGATTACAGCCATATTGAATATGTAATTTTTATCGACTTGAGTTGCCAGATAACAATACAAATCCTCCCCCCAAGAAACGAAAGAATGTATCATTATACCAAATAATGAAATAAAATACATTTGAGTAAGTTGAATTTTTGACATACGCGCTAGTTTGGATTTGAATATTTTGGATATATGGCAGCCATTTTGGATGTTGGAAGTTTCCTTAACCACCTCATGCGGCCAAACACTTAATAAAAGAACAAAAATTGCTCAAATCGGTCAATAAATGCACCTAATCTCCAAAACTCAGTTTTCTTTTGGGCAGCCATTTTTGAAAAACAGACGCAATTGGAAATTTAAAATGGCAAGCCCTTTTGAATGTGCAAACTTTATAAATCAGCTTAAATTGCCAAATAACATATACAATTCACCACAACTAAATGCAAAAAAGATATGTTAATATTAACCAATTTGAAGAATTACATTATAGGGAAGTTTGAATTTTTGACATACAACATCTAGTTTGAAGTTGAATATTTATGATATATGGCAGCCGTTTTGGATTTTGAAGTTGCCTAACCACGCATGATGCCAAACATTAATAAAAAGAAACACAAATGCTCAAATCGGTCAATATTATGCACCGAAAACTCCAAAACTCACTTTGGGGCACCATTTTGAAAAAAAGATGGCAATTTTGGAAAACTTAAACAAATGGCAGCCATTTTGAATGTAATACTTTATAATCAAGCTTGAATTGCCAAATAACTTATACATATTCCCACAAGAAATGCAAATGTGTTCCTTAATATTATACCAAATGTTGAAGAAATTACATTTAGGGAAAGTTTGAATTTTGACATACAGCAGCTCTTTTGGAATTTTGAATATTTTGACATATGGCAGCAATTTTGAATTTGGACGTAGCCCTCGGGATGCCAAAATGCTCAAATGGGTCAATATACACCTAATACTCCAAACTCACTTTTGGGCAGGCATTTTTGATTTTGGGCATAAGGCAGCTATTTTGGATTTTGAAAGCTATTTTAATCAATTTGTCATGCCCGAAAACCTACAAGATGGCCACAAAAAACACCAAAATTGGTCATGTATACCCAAAGTTATCTTTTTTCCCCCCCCCAACCCCGGATCCCCCGGGACCACTTTGGGCACACTTTCAAAAATCTGCCGTACCATCGTCTTCAGTGGGGAAAGCAGTTCCTAGAACACTATCAAACAGACAGTGAACACCATTTCCATGTTGCGCGTGCTTTGACCCGACTATTGAGAAAGGCATGCTTGTTGAGTTAGAATTGCCTGGTTCTGGGATGGAGTGAAGTACTTCTTCATCCTGTGGGACTTCATGTGAGATTATTGCTGAAGTGTTTCTTCCCAGCACTTCATTACTTTATCTGGAGCCGTTTTGAGGGAGCCATGTTTGTCTTTGGCAGCTGCTGGCAGTTGAGCTCTTTAACTCGCTAGTTCCTATGGACCCACTTGAAGAGTTCATGGCTGTTTGTTCCTATGCATGTTGCATCTTCCATCTCTTTAACTTCCTTTTGAGCATCTTCTTTCCTTCCAGCTCTTTACTTTGATATTTGACCTCCCTTGTTCAGTTGGAGTAGGTGGACTTATTATGTGCAGTGGGTGTTCATCATTTGGATCCTTGCAGTCCTTCTTTGATGACATGCCTTTCTTACTTCTTCAGGGAGCCCCATAATTTGCCGGGCCTTTCACACCCACTGTTTCCCCTGTTATTTTTATTGGTTGTTTCCCTTGAAGTTGGTCCCATATCCCTTCAACATCAGTGTCTTTAAGGAGGAGTGGTCCAAAGGCACCACCTATCTTTGCACAGAATTTTGCTGCAATTGTGGGGTCGCTGAATCGGCTGACGTCATCTCTTGGGTACCGTTGTTTATACGTTTTGGTTTTGGTAGGTAAACATTTCACACCTTAGCCATCATCAGGTTGTTTGTCTGAACCGAACATCGGCTGAGCAGTAAGATCAGCAGTTCTGAAAGGTTTTCAATTTGGTCCAGTTGGGATAATGAGAATCATCATGTTTCTATATTGCCCACATGGAGATGTCCACGTTGCCTTTCTACACTCCCTGTGTTGGAAGTAAGTATTGCATACAACCAGTTTGTGGAGTGTACAGAATTCCAGGAGCTTTTCTCCTCTGTCGTTGATTTTTCCAAGTCCATATCTACCCAATGTGGGTGTCCATGCCTGGTAATCTGTCCCTAGTTTGGCATTGAAATCCCCCATCAGGATGAGGCGTTCTTTCTTAGGGATTCTCCTTATGTGGGGCTGCAGGGTGTCATAGAACTCTCTGTCTCACTGTGTTCAGATGTGGGGGCATAGACCTGGATGATGTTTACTATGCCTTCCTTCATATTAAATTCGGCTGTGATAATTCTGGGTGAGACTGCTTCATAGCTTGACAAACATGGGAGAAGCTTTTGGGATATCATGATCCCTACTCCATCTCTGCAGATGCCGTCACTTCTGCTAGACAGTAGGATAGTAAAATTATCTTTATTTATGAGGGTCTCTTGTCCATTCAGGTGTGTTTCACATAGACCCAGGATGTCTATATCAAACCTTCTGGCTTCCTCCAGGAGAATTTCCGAATGACCGTCCTTTTGCAGTGTTCTCACGTTCCAATTACCAATATTTATGCTGCTGGAGCTCCCTTTTCTTGGGTCTTGCTCTACAGTAGCTTTCGTCAGATCCGGCTTACTTACATTTGTCGTGTGTTGGTGTTTTGTCGACTTTTGGCTACTTTCGCTGATTTTTTGTAGTTTCCTCCGCTGTCCTTCATTCTTCTTAGAAGGTTCCTTCTGGGATGATTCTTCTGGTACCTGTGGGGGTGGCAACCATTCATCCGGCAGATTCTTAGCACCCCTGCCACTCTGTTGCCAACGAGCAGCCACCGGGACTCGGGCCTTAACGGGGGGGGGGGGGTCGACTTTCATTTTTGGAGTTTACTCGTTAAGAGTGTTGACCTGATTTTGCACTACTTACTGGGCACACGGCCAATGACTTCCCAGTCGGGTGAAATGTTGCATTACTGAACTAACAAAGATGGGTAGGCCACCAGCCTCTTATCTTAACATATGATTAAGGGCCACCATAGTAAAACAAAAATAGAAATAAATAAAAATTAATTTTACATTTTGAAATGAATGAAAGCAACTCGCAAATATGAAGAAATCGCAACTCACAACTCGCATATTTCAACTCGCAAAATCCAACTCGCAGTCACGTACTCACAACTCACATCGAGGTACTCGCACCTAACAACTCGTACTCACAACTTGCACTCGATACTCGTAGCTCGCAGCTCGCGACTCGCAAATACTTTCACCCTTAGAATACAAACTGTAAAAGTTCAGATCGCCATTTAGTAAACCTGAAAGCGGAACGACAAATATCGCACCTCGATATAAAGACTGCAGGCCAGTAAACTGATATAAGACATAATTGCATTGAACTAGTAGATTACATAGTTCTGATTTAACGCAAGGTAGCCATTTATTTAATAGCTAAATGTTACAGATAATTTTAGTCACATACCCAAGGTCTTTATACGTGCACGCAAAATGTGAAAGGGTCAATCCGTCCGATATGACCCATACATACGTCATATGACGCCATCCTGTATTGAAGATCACTTACACATACGTGACATAAGGGTCTACAAGAAATATTAAAGGGACATTGATTTTGTTTGGTTTGTTAAGACATTAATAGGTACATTTTATCATCTGTACGAATTATTTTACGTGGTAGGTAGCCAAGATGTTAATGGCTATATAAAGTGTGACCCTTTCTCTGATGCTGAAATAGTTCGCCCAGTTGTTGTAGAAAAAACAATTAGTGAAATCTAATGATGCATCACACTAAAACGCTAATGACTTAGATGACGTAGTCGCCAATTGATAATCTAGTTAACATCTTAATCATTTAGATTAAAACAATTACTTTCTTAATGCATATAGGTCTAAACTTTATGTATATAATCGATTGCAAACACAAATTAATTCTGACAAAAAAACGTAGTGAATTGATTGCCTGAACTTAATCAAATATTGCACCTCATTTATAGTAGGATTATTTCTTTCCCCCCAGTTTACAGCCCTCTTGACAAAAAAAACAAGAATAGTCAGGAGGTCGTTAGGCGGGGGGGGGGGGGGGTGGGGGGGGAGGTTCTCAACTTTGTTTGGGTAGGGACGTGCTTTCGCGACTCTCGGAAGTAGGAGCCAAGGATACCATTTTTGCAAAAAAAAAGGACACATAGCTATTAACCGGGAGATGCAAATTTTGGGCCAATTTAACCCCAGAAAATTGCATTTTCGCCGCAAAAATTTTGCACCAATTTTAAGCAAATTTGAGACAATTTTGGCTTAAGATTTGAGGAAATTTGTACTAATTTCCACCGTTTTTAGACAATTTGATTTCCGATTGATGAAATATGACTAATTTTCCAACAAAATTTCAGAACATTTTGAAAAAAAAAAAAAACACGAACACAGTAACGAATTTGGCAAGAAAAAAGGGGGTCATGATATACCAGAAGGCTTTGTAAAGGGGACCGATGTCTGTGGCACGTCCCTGTATGGTCACTTTTGTTTGAGACCCCCCCCCCCCCCTCCGGGTAAGTAGTCTCAGGCCCCTGACTGTGACTCAGCAAAATTGGTGACACCTCAGGGTACCGCCATTGGACGATTGAGTCAAACTTATTTGCATAAGTTGCTATCTGCTGCTTTAGCAGGGCTCATTATGCATCGCAGAGCATATGCTAGCAAGGGTTGCTGGGGTGCCCACTGCATTATGGGGCCCTTGTTATGTCCCTTAGCTTGTCGAAGCAATGGTAATATCCCAACAGCGGAAGCAGCTACAAACGGATTGTGATTGAATGACGTGAAAATCTGATTACGGGGATCGGCAGAAGCAGGCCACAGTCAATTCCCATTGAGTGTTGTTACCCTGTGTCTAGTGAACATCGGCTTCTTATGGCTGTTCGTTCGTATAATATGAGTAATCATTGTTACAGATTTAAGTAATTAATTCTTGATTCACACATTAGGTGTAAAACCATTAAAATTGTTCAAACACTGTTGACCGGCAAAATGATTGTTGTTGTATATATCGGTTTTATCGGCTTATATCCATTCATTTTAAATAGTTCTTTCCAGAAAACGAACTCTCATCAACAAAAGGCTGTGATACTATCAACCTGTGTCTGCAGTATAGGGTTCTCTGCAAAGTAACGTACCTAAATGTTATTCTAATGTAATGTAATTTATTATAGCCGTAGAGGCGGACCGTTCTCTGCGCCCAAAATTAGTTTTGATCTTGAAATGGTCAGGGCACTATTTATCTTTAACCCTCTTTAGATTGAAAAAATTGAACATCTATATTAACACATATAAGGTCTTTGGAATTTTTTACAAAACTCTGGTCATTGATGGGGTTACATCAACACGACCTATAACAGGAAAAAAATTTAAAATAGGTTGTACCGATTCAAATTGGCAGTTTCCAAAAACGATTTATCAAACAGTTAATTTTAATTAAAAAAAAAAAAAAAAAAAAAAATACATTTTCCGAAGGAAAAAAAATTTGGATCATAATAGGAGAACATTTTAAACATTTACATAAGAAATAAAAGACATCGCCGGATAAGGAATGAAGGACGCCCTCTATAGTTTCATGAGAACGAGTGAACTTGAAACGTTTTAATCATAAAGCGACATGTCAAAGTTTACCTTTGTTGTTTTTCAAAAACATCCCACTTTACATAAATTTCCCAAAAGTCGAGGTTTTATGTAAAGTTATAATACAGGCTTTCAATGGGTAATTAAATTTCCATATTTAATCTTCCTCCCAGAAACCACAATGCGTGTTGCAAGGTGGGCGCTAATTATTTAGCAACATATAGTGAGTGGCGTTCTGGTTTGGGGTGCGAAATACCTCATGTTGAATTTTTTGTTTTATGGGGGGCCGGAAGGAACACTAAAATGGAATTGCCATAAAAACAACAACGAACTTTTTACATACAAACATACTAATCACTATGTGGTAAGGCGTTGCTAATCTACCAAGGGCTCTCTTCAGTAGCCTTGGATGAGCACAATGTTAACAACAGCTGACCATGCATGTCTGGGGATCATAATCATACTTAAAATACGGGGGGGAGTATTGCTAATTACATATGGTGAAGGAAAGCTATGCAACGGCGCCGTGGGAAATTGTAGTGTTATTAGCTAATAGTGTAGTTAACTTGCTGATAATATAAATAGCGCGGTCATGGGCCACTTGTGTTGTATTCCAGAATCTGCTTGGTGTGAAGACGGGACTTAATCCAAATGTTAAGCGCATAGGATTTGGGTATGTTATAAAGGCTGCCTCATTAACACTTTTGTGCTTTAAAAGGAAATAAGGTCGATCATACGCGTCAACTTACAAGCTCCATGACAAAAGGCAGCTAGCAACATCTTCCTGTTGTTCATTGAGTAATAAAATTGGTCATTGAAATTGAGCATGGTCTTAAGCTTGCTTTTTCAGAGAGTTATGCCCCGAAGTCTCAGACTTTCTCATTTTTTTCTTGAAAAAGTGTTATGTTGGGGATAAAACACACTTGGAGACATGATAAGTAGTTGCAAACACCAAACTCAAAATGGATGGTGAAAATAACTATTAGATTAAGAGGCCGTCTTCTCTCCTTATCGGCGTATTTCGTCCTTTGAATAAAAAGGTAACTCGAGACGATTTAAGGGAATGAACAAATTTTGATAGGGCAACCAAAATGGATGGCTATGACTAAGTAGCATAAAAACACCATGGCCGGTTTGAGTTTTTCCACCAAAATTATGCGCAAATGCATTATTATTTAGGCAATTACATTAAATTTGGGCAAAAATAATTTATCGTTAAAAAAGACGCACGAAAAACCAAAATGTTGGGTCAACGTGGACCCCCTATACACTTAAGTGTTAAGCTAAAAAAAGGATTGTAAAAATGTAACTTGTAAGATTCCATTAATTGATAAAAAAAAACACTGTACACACATATCGCCACATTCATTTAAAGATTAAGAGGAAAAAAAATATAAAAATCGATTTAACCCTCGTCCAACCAGGGGGGGGGGGGGTTACCACCACCCCCCCCCCCCCTTAACGGATGATCCCCTGTCGCACAAAAACGCAAACGAATACGATCTAAGGCTTTTATGTAATTGTAAGTTCATCCTTTGCGGTCATTTTAGCGAAACAAAATTGGAGGTACCACCTTCATGGGGGTCAGGACTTCCCGTCAAAGTCGGAGGGTAGGGGGGTGCATGGTTGCCACCTTCCTATACATGGTACCTTATGTAAGTATGATGCTACTGTAAGCAAATACTTGTATTTTTCTTATTATTTAGAGTAATAACATGTGTATGCTTACTTTGGCACCCATTATTGCCAAATAAATACCAATTTTGCTTGCATAAATGGCAAAACGGTCGAAAAACCCTGGATTTTGGCGATTTGCTTACAAATTTGCGTAAAAATAAGCTCTCAGTTATGACGTCACTATGACGTCATGTTGTTAAAACTTGTTATGTTTGTACTTGATTTGAAGAAAGGACATAATTATGTAGCTACACACTGATACCAAAAAAGATGATGTTTGTCGCTTAATTACGAAAAAAATCAGGGGGGTGGTAACCCCCCACCCTCAGCCCACCTCCAGCCCCCCCCCCTTTTTTAGGGGAAATTAACTGATTATGCCTTTAACACTTAAGTGACCAAGGGGGGGTTCCTAGGGACCCCCAAAATTTGTTTTTGCGCTAGCCGCTTTACGCGTGGGATTTTTGCGCCAAAATTTTTTGTAATTGTCTGACTTTTAAATGCGCTTCTTTTCATACCAAAATAATTAAAATCGGCCAAGCCGTTAATGAGTTAATTAGTGGGGGTCCCATGGAACCCCCCCCCCCTTGGGCACTAACGGAAGTCATTTCAGATTATTTTTAAAAATAAGAATAAGAAACCAAGAACCAAAGCAATTTTTTTTTTTGCTGATATAAGTTCACACATACATGTAAGTAAGCAATTATTAGTAACATTAAAAAAAATTAACCCTTTATGTGCTGAAAACAACAATTTCATCATGGATGTTGCCAAACCGTAATTTGGGTCTTCTAGAATAGATATCAACATAAAATAAGTTTTCAAAATGTTCGGTGTAAGCGCAAGGCTCATTTGAATTTTCCGTCTTTTTTCCCAATTTTCGCGTGTTTTGAAAACAATGTTTTGCCCCTAATTTGCAGCCAAAAAAACAAATTTCATTTTTTGTTGCTGATTTGAGGTTGTCTTATGACCCTTCACATGTGGTATAAATTTCGTGCAAATATTCCCTCGGGAAAGTGGTTTTCCTCCTCCCTCTTGGGGGGTGGGGGGCCCATGGAAACCCCCCCCCCCTTGGGCACCAAACGGGAGTGAAAACCCCTTGGTCACTTAAGTGTTAATAGCAATTTTGAAATTAATAAATCTTAACAATATTATAGTCCATTTGATTTGTATAAAAACCTTGATTTACTTACCTTTAAGTAAATACTTCATTAATAATGAATACCATCCATGTGCAAGAAACAGGCATGCCTTTTAATAGACCTACGCCTTGAAAAAATGTTTTTTAACTGCCGGGAGGTTTGATTTAAAGAAAGGGGTCCCGGTATTGCCAGTCTTTAACACATTTAAGCAGTAGTGTAATAGGCTGGTGTGCAGAAGGTTGCCACCCTTTGACCGGGAAGAAAAATCTTGAAAACCATGCTACATCAGCCCTTTTGTGCCTCCTCACCAGGAAATTTTCACCTCCAACCAGGAGAATCTGCCTCAAATCCATCTCCAACCGGTGAAATCTGCATCAAAACCGGGAAATTACCCCCTCTGACAAGTAACCCTCGTTACGCCCCTGCTTTCAAGATACCCCCCCCCCCCTTCACGGCATTTTACCGTTAACTTTTGCCCGTTGTGTACTGCATGAACTTTGTCTTGAAAGAATCCATGTGAAGACCAGTTTTTTTTTTTCCAGCCATGTCCTAGAGCAATTCTAGAGCTAAGTGCGTCAGATAGTATTAGTCAGGTGGAAGTTTGCGCACACAGCCTGAAGGATGGAAATGGAGTACAGACTTTTTCTATAGATATATTTTAGATTAGTATAACCTAAGCCAATAATTTTGAAGGGTGTGCAAAATTTTGAGCAGTGGCATTTTTGAAAATCCAATATGGCTGCTTCCATGTCCAAAAATCACTAAAAATCCCTTAAGTATTTCTGATAGAGACAATTTTTTGCGGTTTTCCGGTGTGTTTAAGCACGATGAAGTGTTAATAATGTGATTTGATCATATACATTGCCACAAAAATCCAATATGGCTGCTCAAAAGTCCAATATGCGCTCGGAATGACCTTAATGACCTTAATTCCTCCAGTATACCTATTTATGATATGCAGAATTAATGCTGAATACATAAAATATGTTCTGCAGGTGTCCAAAAGATGTTACAATTGAACACAATCTGCAAGAATTATTTTAACACCTCTAGAATGTATTTCGAAAGCATCCAGGCACGTCAAGTGTTCTCCACATTTTGCAGTGTAGAGGCTTGTATCTAGTGTCTATATGAATGTTTTATGCTTTACACTTATGAGATATATGTATTTGGTTACTAGAAACTCTTATTTGGCATTTCTCTGTAATCGACATCTTTTATATTCAAGATGGCAGCGAATATAGCCGCCTTTAAAGATATTTAAAACCTATATTATATCTTTATTATATGTAGTTACATCAGCTAATTATTATTATAAAGGTGTAAAAGAAGGTATGGATAAGTATTTGACAATGTGACATCTTATCTGGCATTTTTGTTTCGTTAACATGCAAAATTATCAAGATATGGGCCTATATGGCTGTCTTTTACCTTCTTTAAAACCTATAAATTACGATACATCTGTATTGTATAGCACCCAAAATGATTATTAAAGTTTAAATTAAAGTATGAGAGCTATGTCTTTGAACATTACAAACTAGCGTCTGGTATGTTTGCTTTGACACCATGCTTAAAATTCAAAATGGCGGTCAATATATTATGAATATATGACAATTTGTAGGTTTTAAAGATCTTAAAAAGGCAGTCATATTAGCTGCCATCTTGATTGGTAAGCTTAAAAACACATTTGAAATGCTAGATATGAACTCCTACTGCGTAAAGAGCCCAGAATTATGCCTCTATCACAAATACTTGATGAGGTATGGTCAATTGGATGATTTCGGGGCATATTGGATTTCGGGGTGGCCATATTGGATTTGATGGTAATGTTGTGATCAAAACACATCAAGAACATGTTCAGTAGATTCTTCGTGTTTAAAACCTGGAGATAGAACATAAAATTATGGCCATTTGAATGAATTTCAGAGTGGTAGCGGCCATATTGGATTTCTAGAAAATGCCACAGCACGAAATTTTGCACACCCTCCAGAAAATATTGGCTTAGGTCCTTATAAACAAAAATCAATCGATAGAAAAAGTCTGTACTCCATTTCCACCGTGCACCCACAATTCCTCTTGACTATATGGCAATATCATCATCACTGCGCACTTCAGTTGGATATCTTGTGCCTTTGTGATCAGTAAATCCAAGTCTGTGGTTGTCGTACCCAGTAGCTGCCAGATGACATAGTCAAAGACTCTTACCACGTTAAAAATATTATCTTTATTAACTTCGTCTCTTGTAACTTCTACCATTATTATGTATGTGTTTCTTCTCCTTCCTTTTCTTCGTGCCCTTTTGCTTCTTTCTTCTTCAAGAGATCGCATTATGTTTATTTTGCACTGTAAAAATGATTTTACTCACGTTGAGTAAAAAAGGACACAGCTCTTAATGTTGAGTAAAATCTTAGTCAAAGTTGAGTAAACCTTCCTCACTGTTGACTAAATCTTAGTCATTGTTGGGTAAAATATACTCAGCTTTGTGTAAGGTTTGCTCAACTTTGACTAAGATTTTACTCAACATTAAGAGCTGTGACCTTTTTTACTCAACATTCTTTGGAGTGCGGTGTTTAAGTATTTCATTTTCTTGTATTGTGTGTGTGTGTGTTTGTGTGCGTGGGGTGTGCGTGTATATGCACATCATCAACTTCCATCCCCTGCCAGTCTGAAGCTGTGGGGCAAGACCAATATTGGACTCTGCCAATTATGTCATCATTGTCATTGTACACTGTTCCACATTCTCAATGGTTGTACCTACTCATTACAAAGCGGAAGATACAACTGGCACCATGACCAAACACTGAAAGCAATCTCTACAGGTCTGGCACCGTACGTGGTAGAGACAAATCAGAAAAAACATCACACCTGAGAATCTGAACTCCATCTCTACAATAGCCTTTCACACAGCTGATGGAACAATCGAAATCCAGTCATACCAATGCCTAAAACAGAGCCAACCAACATTCTGGATATTCCTGATGGATGAGGAAAACAACAAATAGTGTTCCCTCCAAAAATCAAGCAATTCCAGCGATATATGCTCAGAGGGAAGTCGAATGGTTGAGCGCTCATAAAGCCAGGTTTAACCCTTACCTAAATAACTACCATTCAACTAGAACTCGCCAACCATTCATTATGAATGGTAACAAAACCGCTAATCGAATGCTATATTTTGAATGCATATCAATACAGTATAAGTACAGCATGATAGCTCTCATTCACTTATAGGCCTTCGCGGACCATTCGCCAACCCTTCGCTTACCCCTCCTCAGAGCCGAAATATGCAAATGAGGTAAGCCCTCGAGGGCTACTGAATCGAATGCTAGGGGAATGGGAGGGCTATTGAGGGCGAATGCCTGTAAGCATTCGTATCACCTATAGGCGGTTGCTTACCCCTCAACCACCTATAAGCCTTCGATAAGCCTTTGTGGACCATTCACCAACCCTTCGCTTAACCCGAAATATGCAAATCAGGTATAATAGCCCTCGAGGGCTACTGAATCGAATGCTAGGAGTGGGTCGCCCACTATAACACGTCCGACTGGCAATAGACGGCAATACAAGTGTCTCCTGACGTCCGACCGGCAATAACAAGCAACTAGTGCCTTGCATTGCCGGTGGGACGTTTTCCCTGCAGCGGAAAAAACTTACAAAAAATTAACGTCCGACTGGCTATTGGCAGCTAGTGGGCAAAAATATGGCACGTACATGTACGAAAGCTATAAACGCATGTTGAAACAATGACATCAAATTGTAATGAAAGTTCCATGTAGGAGGCACTTACCGTTTCAACACTGCATCCACAGGTACATGTAGTAGTAGACATTCAGCCATTCATTTGTCCCATATTTCTTTTTGAATCCCCCCAATTGCATGTTGAAAAATAGCGTAAAACTTCTGGAAACCGTGTGTACTTCAGCGTGGATTTGTTCGATGATCAACCATTATCGCTTGGGAGATGACGTCGAAGATCAGAAACAAGTTTTTGTAAACAAGACAGGTGAGTAGCTGACACGTGGAATTAAAAATTCACAAATTTCTTCTTTGGCAGTAAGGGATCATTCATAAACGAGGTGAAGCTGTGGTAAGAAACCGTTATTAATCCCTGTGATATCTGTAAGTTGGACATATTTCTTGTAGAACTTCTTGATTTATTGTTGGGGGAACGACCGGCAGTCCGTAGCAATGCCGTTTGCGCCTCCTGAGGGGAAATGTCCGACCGGCATTCGGCAGCAATGCGCCTCCTGAGGGGAAAACGTCCGGCAGACCGCCGCAATGGGTCCCGACGTCCGACCGGCAACGCAAAGCAATCCTTGATGTCCGATAGTCAATTACAAGTAATAAGTGCAACTTAATTGCTTGCAATTGCCAGTCCGATGACGTGTTCTAAGGGCTAAGCAAGTGAGTCGGCCTTCTGCCAGAATTCAGTATTCTAGCCACCGCATCTTTCAACATGCAGTTTATTCTGTTGAGGCTGCTGAATTCATAGGGTGCATGGTGGCAAAATACTAAATTATAGAACCCCCTTTTCTTCATGTTCTTTAACTAGAAGACGAATGCCCGACAGTAATATAAAACAATGCTGTCAGACAGTAGTATCACATTTGTTTGACCACAATCCATTCACAGGAATGCGGGTATATGGGGTATATGGTAGGGGTATGAGACTTAGAACGCTCATACCCAAAATACTATGAATGAACCCCGTTCATGTATACCATACTTTTTTACTAACTTTTACTTACAAATTAATCATTACATAACAAATTCAGTCTGAAATTGCATGATTTTTTACCACTTTCGGCGTTCGTCACGGCAGCCATGCATAAACGTTTATTTACACATTGTCACGTGACGCGTATTGACCAATCGCGTACGCCGATTCATACGAGGTATACATGAACATGACTTCATGTGTACCTACACATACCCATGTAGGCTATGATTGCTATGGGTATAGGTATGTATACAGCAATACGAACGTGTCTCCTGAGGACCATCCGGCAATAACAAGCAATTATTGCTTTATATTGCCAGTGGGACGTTTTCCCTGCAGCGTTAAAAATGCGGAAAAGCGTTAACGTCCGACAGGTAGTTCACAGCAATGTGCCCCCTGCGGGGGAGACGTCCGACCGGCTGTCCACGGCAGGGCTAGAATTTCGGCGAGAATCCGAGAATCGATTCTCGCAAAGATTCTCGTAAATTGATTTGCGGGGATCAATGTTGATTCTCGTAAACTTTAGAATTTAACACAGTAGCGAATTAGATGATTCCCGCAAGACTGATTCTTGCACTTTGCTATGAAATTCTACCCCTGCACGGCAATGCGCCTTTTGCGGGAAAACATCCGACCGCAAAGTGCCTCCTGCGGGGATAATGTACAACCGGCAACGCGAAGTTAAAAAGTGAAAAGTCCAACCAGCAAACAAGCAATTGAATTTAGGCCTAAAAAATTGTTTGATTGGCGTAACCCGACCGACCATATTTTACCGCCGACCCTAAATATTTTTATTTTTTTGTGTGCAAAAAAAAAAAAAGTTTTAAAAACCACGTAAAACAAATATTTTCATTTAGTATCGCGATATGATGCCTCCACCGGGTCGGCAAAGATGGGTTACAGAAAAAGTGAAGATGTGTGTTCTGGAATGTGAAACATAAAAAAAAAATCCGACCTACCTACCCTATTTGTTTTCTATGTTACGCCAATCAAACAATTTTTTTAGGCCTTAATGGCAAACAATGAGTGCAGAAAACCATTAACATCAGACCAGCAGTTCGCAGCAATGCGCCTCCTGCAGGGAAAACATCTGACGGGCAGTTTATAGCAAAAATGAGTCCTTATAGGGGAAGACGTCCAACCGGCAACATGTAGCAATGCTGGGAAAAATAGTTTTGAAGTCCGACAAGCAATTGAAGCAATTTTGCTTGTATGCTCTTCAGACGTGTTAGGGCTAACACGACACAGGGTCGCCCATGACAACCCGTCCGACCGGCAATTGACGGCACTACGAAAGTGTCTCCTGAGGTCCGATCGGCAACAAGCAATTAGTGCTTTGCATTGCCAGTGGGACGTTTTCCCTGCAGCGGAAAAAAATGATCCAACCGGCAGTTTGCAGATTTGCGCCTCCTGCTGGGAAAGCATCTGACGGGCAGTCGGTGGCAATGCGCCTTCTGCGCCGGGGAAAATGTCTGACCCGCAGTCCGCAGCAATGCGCATCCTACAGGGAAAACGTCCGACCGGCAACGCAAAGTTAAAAAGTGAAAGTCAGACCAGCATCAACGTGAAACACGTAGAAAACAATTAACAAGTAGGTCTACTCTACCCTGCTCTAAACCTCTATAGATTAGTAAATGAGTCAGGGGCAGGCAAAGACCGCATGCAAAGACCGCGATTTTGGACTCGTTTTGCCGTACTCTGGCTTTTTGACACAGCCCTGCATGGATTTTTTATGTGTGACGTCAGCGGTCGTACGCACGACTGTCGTACGAATAGTGAACGAGTTCTTCTCCGCACGACGCTCGTGCTTTAAGCCTTTATCTAATCCAGCTTGAAATTTTTTGATGCCCCTAGCCTAGCTTTTTTGGGACAATTTTTTTTTTTTGTTTATCTCCCCCATATTTCCACCCCCAGAGTAATTATGAACACTCCCTACATGCTAAACTGCTAGCCTAAGGAAAAAAATTTGTATTGTGCCACCACCCTAGGCTATCATGAATTCGGCAGCCTCAAAAGAATAAACTGCATGTTGGAGGATGTGGTGGCAGAATACTAAAGTCTAAATACAACCCGTGCATTAACACCAGCTCTTTTAACAGAGAGAATTGCAAAGGATTATAAATTTTGTTGGTCACGGTTTTTGAATCTCAGATTTGGCATACATACACTCTCCCTGCAGCTGGCGACGCGTGAAACTTAGTCTATTACCTGTCATGTCAGACTGTGGAATTCAGCTCGGCTGGCTTGATTCACACATGCAGTGAGTCTGAGTGTCGTTGAGACAATCCGTGGCCGTATGAATTCAGTATTCTGCCACCACATCCTTCATGCAGTTAGGCTGCCAAATTCATTGGGTGGTGGCACAGTACAAATTCTTTCTGATTTTGTCTAATTTCTGGTCAGGTTTCAACTTCAAGCTAAATGCAAATTAGGTTTTCAAATTTCATTCATACTGATAAATTAGTCTCTATCGTAACATCTACATCGCTGCTAGCATTGCTACAGTCCGTATCACTATCACATCATCATTCACATGCTGTCATGTAGCAGAGATGAATCAAGAGGTCATTGCCAACAGGGATAGGACATGCCAACCTAACAGCAACAGTAAATTAAAATCGGGAATCAACATCCGGCGAAATTGGGCAATTCTTCCGCCTGTTTGTGTGTATTTTTGGATAATAATATGGTCAATTAATAATTACAGATGATTAATATCTGGCAACAATAAAACAAGAGTATATTTCAGTTCATTTGACAGTCTTCAGCATGCAGAATTCACCCTGCTGGACTTAGCAACGGTGTTGCCGTTTCAAATATTGCTGTGCCTGTTTAACCAATAAATCCCTAAACCATACATTATTATGAAATCTCATATTGTAGAAGTGGCCTCTGACAAATGAGAAGGAATGGCGTTTTTTTTTTTCAAGTTTTTTTACAAAATGACACTAAGATATGGCTGTTTTCACTGAAAATTTATATTCAGTTGCATCAGAAAAAAAAAACGGTTTTTTTTAAGTTAACAGGAATAGACCCCCTAGAGGTCTCTAAAATCACATGAGAGTGACTGTGGTTGATTAATAACACAATTAGGCCTATCATCCATCAAAATTTCAGGATTGAAAACAAACTTTAAGAAATAAAACTAAGTTGACCTTAATCCCCACCAAAAATATTCCCACAATGTGTTTGCGCTGAGTAAAATTTCGGTGAAATCAGAGCCCTGTGGTGCAAAAATATTGCAATATACGCAAATGTATACCAGAGTTGCCAGTGACGGTATCAGTGGCGGCGTCAGACTTCATTTTCTGGAGGGGGGCAAGGGGGAGTGAAATTTTGGGGCAAAAGTGAATTTTCTTGACTGCCTTTTCGTAAAGGACCCCAGGGGGTTGACACTTAGCGCCTGTCGTCTTTTGCTCCTTTACCCCACAATATGGCTATGGCAAAATACGAAAGTTCGCGCATACCAACGAAATGTATGGTCCCTCCTGTATAAATTAACATCATGGTATAGAGTTACGTGTTCGCCGTTTGTAACCATGACAGTAACGAACTTCGCATTGCAAGACTCGGCTATATATAGCGCCCTCCATTGAACCTATGGCCATCCTAGTTTAAGGGGTTTGTACACTGAATGTTTCACAATGTTAATTATTTCATTTTTCAAATGCGCCTATTTCAGTTATTTCAAGGTCAAATTTGGTATGTTTAGTATCAAAATTTAGCTCCTTTAATGTTCTTTAGATTTATTTAATCTATTTTTATGAATCAAGGTTATATATTTTGTTACAGCCCTTGCAGTCTACACATTCGGGTCCCTTCAATTGAAATCCCCTGGAAAGTGTAGTTCCATACTTTTGTTTTTTGTAAAAATAACTTAATTCACCGTATATCCTATAGTTATAGCAATTCAGAAATTCACAGCTTTCATATAACACCAATTTTACGTTTTAAGTCCAAATAGTCTACAAGATTATCGCCTATGTATTGTTATCCCCGTGTTTTGCCTGGTCTTTTTAGTGCTGTGTCTCACCCCTTAAAATCTAACCCGTGTCGTTATAGCGCCCCCTGTAAACCAAGGTCCAGGGACCACTGTTCGTCCACAAGTGTCATCTCCTTATTTTAATCCTCTTTGAGGACCCCCTATTTGGGGGAATTATTTCTCTTGGATTAAAAGGTTGGTGCACATTTGTTTTTAAAAGTTAATTCTACTTAATGTAACCATGGTAACTACTAAAAAATATATTGACCATAATATAGGCCTAATATGGTTTTGAAATTGTGACACCATTGTTGGGGGCACAATGATGATAATGTTAACCCATAAAATTTAAGAATGGGTCTAGAACGGGTCCTAATTTTGTCTGATCTATAACTACAGCTATGGCTTTGGCCACCATCTTGTCATCACATATGCAAGAGAGTTACCTAATACATCAGTATGGCATCCTGAGTTCATTGTAAAATAACGCCTGTTGCGAATGCTTACAAATTTAGTTGAAATTTGACCAAGTTATAGGCATTCCACAGGCGAATGCCTATTTTCAGCCGAATTCCTGATGCGAATGCCTATAACTTGATATTGAGGGCTAGTATGTTTCTTAGCATTCGCTGAATTTTGCTGGAGGGGTAACCCTAGCCATTCGAATGCCAAGGAACCAGTATCTATAGCATTCAGACACCATCCTTAGAACTCGAGGTCTAAGCGAATGCCAAGGAACCAGTATCTGTAGCATTCCGACACCATCCTTAGAACTCGAGGTCTAAGCGAATGGCTGGTGAATGGTAAATAAGCATTCGCTTTTGGTAAGGGAACCCACCCAAAGTCTGGTCCAAAGCCAAGAGACCTCAGAACACACTAATCGAGATACTGCATAGGTGAATTTTCCCTACTGAGTCACCTTCATAGAGGAAGATATATCATGACTGCTTATCTTAAAACGAATAAAACTAGGCTCCGAAGGTGACAGCGCTGGTGTTCTACCAATGAACTATTCCTCCTATACCTCCGAGGACACAAAAGAATTTCTTTCGAACAAAGGTCCTCGGCAGTATAACAAAAACTGTCCTCGGAGTATAACGGGATTTATTCTGTATTTGGCTCTACGACTGAGGACGCGGTTTCCTTTGAAATCATCAGAGGTATATATGTCAAACAAAATCTGTTTGTGTTTATTTGTGTGCCTGTGTGTGTATGTTAACAACAGCAAAGTACAAACCCCATTTCTCCGTACTTTTTTATTTTTAGATTTGAGAAATTGCGTGGATAACTTCCAACTTTTCATCATGACCGACCAAGAAACTGCTGTAATGACCACTGATCTTACCTCGGATAGCAATCACAACTTCAAAGTAAAGAATTTCACCAAACCCATATTTTGCAAATTTTGTGATCACTTTATCTTTGGATTGCACAACCAGGGATATAGATGCACAGGTAAGTGTCGAACCCTATCTTAGGCCATGAGGCCAAATAGAAAAAAACAATGGTTTGATAAGGGACCAAGGGGTGTAGCGTCCCCCTGGACATATATACTTCTTGGAACTATTTGTTTACTAATAGATTCCCGTTTCTAACGTGTTCTCGAAATCTAGTATGTGCACATTTTCTAGAAAATGATTAAAATGTCAACTCAATTGTCTTGGTGCCCTGAAATAATATGCATGACCACGGATTCCACCTTGATCTTACCCTTTTAATTAGCGTCAGCCCTTTGAAAAAGGGGCTCTAGTTTTTAGAGTTTGTTGGGTAGGTGGTCGAGTAGACAAAATGCCAATTGTACCAGGTGTTAGGGGACATAATGTGGGGATATCACGGGTGATGTAAGAATCAGAAGTGGTGGGCAATTATTTTTTGTGGGCCAAAAAGGTCAAATTGCCCAAATTTGGTTAAAAATCATAGAAGGTGATTTATTATTCCGACCGACTCATTGCATGTTAAATGTATACACTAAAGTTCCCCCACTATATATCTCTGTAGATTCAAGAATACTCTTGGGGTTAGTTTTGAAGACGCCCATAAAGGACAAAAAAGGGACAAAATTGACCCAATAAGGTAATATCATAGAATGGTGATTCCAACTTCATATTAATGTAATAGTATTTATATTTGTTCCCCACTATTACAGCTGTATTCAATAAAATTTGAATTTAGGAATCTGGGGTGGTATTTTTGACCCCAGAAAGGGCCCAAAAGGGGTCAAAGTTTGACCCAAATATGGTAAAAATATTGTTTTTATCTTTTGGTATTAATTCCATCTTAAATTTTGAAATGTAACAGTTCATTTACCCCACTATATAGCTGTAGATTCAAGAAATTTAATGTTGGAATCGGGTTATTGTGGAACCCAAAAGGGCAAAGAAGAGGTGAAATTGCCCAAATTAGGTAAAAATCATAGAATGTGATTTATTTATTTCGACTTTTTTGAAATGTAATTAATTATTTATTCCCCCCCACTATTTAGCTTAGATTCAGAAGAATTTGAATGTTGAATCTGCGGCCAAAAAGGGGTAACATTGACCAATATGTAAAATCATAAAATGGTACGTGTAATTTAATGCCATCTTAATTTAAATGTAATATTAATTTATTGACCCCCCTAGATAGCTGTAGATTGAGAATTTTGAAATGTAAGCCCAGAAATGGCCAAAATGTTAAAAAATACTAAAATGGTAAAACAAGAAAATTTGTATGTATGAATATGTTGCACTTTAAGGCCGGATTTCCAATAATCAATTGTCCAATTTAAATCTTTATTCACTTTTGTCAGTAGTGACATCCAAAATTTAAAACTTTGCATTTAATTTCCAATATTTTTAAAATTACACCCAATTTGTTCAAAATATATTAAACCATTAATGCATGGTTACATGTCTGCAGTCTTGGCTCTGTTAAAATTGGTAATAATTGCACAATATCAGTCTTGTAACCAGGGGAGAGGCTGTGGGGCTGACGCTCCCATTCCAAAAGCCCCCCATACCCCTAAAAGGCCAAAAAATAGTTTTGCGAGCGAAAATATGTTGGTAAAAGTCCACTTTCACTTTTTGCCAGATGTGCCCCCTTTGTAATTTGGGGGGGGGGGATCAAAATTTGACCCTTTGGTAAATAAAAAATAACTTTGTTGGGAGTCTCCCTGTTTTGAAACAAAAAAATGGCCCTTCTCCTAAATTTATTGTTCCTTTTACTGAACATTCGCAATGAAAACTTGAAAGGATCCAAATGGGCCAACCCAAATTGGGTCAAATATGTTAACGAATACGGGCCACAATTTCAGTCTTTTTTCCTGAAACCTAGGTAACAACAATCCAGACGGAGAGAAAACATTGGTCCTGTCCAGAAGGAAAGCCTATCCTAAATGTTTTAAATCTGATTTTTTTTGGTTATTTCGCCCTGAAATTATCAACAACTGTTTGACTATTTTGGGGGGGGTTTTATGAAAGTCTGTTGTCTCCAGAGCAACTAAATTGCCTTCTAACAGGCCTGTGTGGAAAACCTCTTACTGTATTAAGTCAGCCAGCCTCTCAGACTAACGGATGGAAAGGTGTCCTTTATGTTTGAAGTGGTTGCTAGACTAAATTTTTCCGGGGAACACTATCCCACACCGGCCGTTTTTTGAAAAAAATGTGCCCTAAGTGCTTTTTTCCGGGGTGCTCCCATTTTGGGTCGAATTAACTTTTCAGTTATCCCCGTGGCCAAATTATTGTAATTCTGGTGTGCATTTCTGTTTCATGCCTTGACAAATCATTGCAATCATTTTTCCAAAATCCAAATGGCTGCCGCATGCCTGAAAATTCAAATGGCGCCACTTACATGTTCTAACTAAATGAAATATGCACTGTGTACTAGCATTTCTAATGATTGTTAGTGTCATAGATGTGTGTTGGGGTAACAAAGAATACATTTTTGTCGTTTCAAATTCAAAATGGCCGTCAAATAATACAAGAAAATCCAAAAGGGCTGCCATGAAAGGACGCAATAATTTGGCCAAAGGATAGTTATGCATAATACACGCACCCTTCTTTGAATTAAGTGGATGTTTTTATCTCTCTAGATACTTCTTGAAATATCCAAGCCAATCCAGCAAATTGCAAAAGTTTTTGAATTTCCAAAATGGCTGCCGTGTACCTCAAAATTCAAAATGCGTCCAAAATGTCACTTTTTTTACCAAATGATAATTTCAAGGGTCAGTTGATGGCAATTGATTAAGCTTAGCCCTCTGTAAGGTGTAGCCCAATTACTAGTTTGACCCCTGCAGTACAGTGTCCTTTCGTGGCGAGGGCTATAGCCTCCCGGTGACGACCACACTCACATATGAAAGGTATATGGGTGTAAGGCTGGCGCTTCCAACCTCGAGCATTCAGTGACCTATGTGAAAACAATATTAGGGGTCTTTGGTGAGAGACATCCAATCCACCCCCCCCCCCTTCCCCCCCCCCCCCCCCAAAAGTGGTTTTTGGGTGACAATTTTTCTAAATCTACCTAAAAATGGTGTCTTTGGTGAAAGTTTGGCAACTTTTCGACAAATCCGAGGTTTTAAGGCAAAATATATTTCAAAATTTTCCCTAAAAAAAACTTGGGGTCTTTCGTCGTGACAGTGGGAAGAATTTGCCAAAAATGGGGTCTTTTGGGTGAACCTTTTTTTAAAATGAGACACTGGCACCTTTGAAAAATAAGTGCGGCCTTCAAGATTTTTCAAATCGAAATATTTTTGCATTGTTGTAAGGCTTTTATATATACAAAAGTCTCACCCCGAAATGATTAAGACCAACATCGAGCTTCCTTATGGGTAAACAGAACGCTTTATCCACAAAAAAAATTAATTTAACGTCGCCAGCGACATTTATTCAACCGAACGACGAAAATGGCGTTTACACAAGACCGCACCGCCGTAGCATGTTTTCCCACGCTATGGCACACTGTTTGATCGGTCTATAACCTTTGTGGTTTTAAATCAGTGAGTACGACGAGCAAAAATATTCATGTAATATACACATTTGTTATGTAAAGTTATGGAAAACCTTAAAAGTTGGCCTACAAATTACTGGATGTCTTTATCCTCATATCATTGTCTCTATCCTATCTGTGTTTGGGGTATGTTATTTTTATTGTGTAATATATCTCTGTTCTTCAATGGCCTAGACTATCATTGCGAGCAAATTATAAATATGTCTATATTTTGTAAAAATTGCCAGTGCCGCTTCAAATGGGGTCATTTGGCGAAACGATATGAAAGTGGGTCTAAAGAGCCTACATAGGCATATGCGTCACCTCAAGTGGGAGTATTTCCCCCAGGGGTAGCCCCTTTAGTTTGGACCCCAGTACAGTGTCTTTCGTGAGTGAGTGCTAGACGCTTCCCGGTGGTGAACACTCACATATGAAATTTTACGGTGTAAGGCTGGGCGCTATCCAACCTCAGGGCACTCGTGCAGAGGAAATGTGCAAACGATGGGGTCGTATTGGGTGGAGAGACAACAATCCAAATTGCCCCATTATCATGTTTGTGGGAGTCAATGTGGGAAATATCGGACAAACATGATACTGTAAATTGATGATTTAGCGCCCCTATTAATTGGTCTCGCTATGATTTTTAAAATATGGCTCGACTGCGTCTCGCCAATATTTTTGCCATCCCATAGCTCGACCAATTAATTTGGGCTTATCGATCAATTTCAATCAAATAGGAGGTTTGGAGTGACAATTTAGTAAAATCTTCCCATAAAATGGTGTCTTTGGTTGAATTTTGCAAATTTTCAAAAATAGGGTGTCTTCTGGGCAAAATTTCAAAACATGGGTTCTTTGTGTCCAGAGTGTGTGTAAGATTTGCAAAAAAGGGGTCCTTTGCTGAACCTTTTTAACTGGGCTTTGGGTGACAACGATGCTGAAAATTTGGGGGTCATTAGACCTTACATAGGCTACGTGCCACCTCTGATATCAACATGGCATTTATATATATTTTCAGTACATAAAGGGATTGCCAAGATCGTATTTCTGTCCTATATAAGCCAACATATTCTCATATCATTTGGTCCAATTAAAGCCCTAAAGGCTGGCATTTTGTGATCCTCAACCTATTGTCCCCGTAAAAATGAGCAGAAGGCGGTGCCTATCTCCATTTCCAAAACGTTGCATGGTACAGCGAAGCTACAGTATAGGGTTGTCTCTGGTAAGCTCCGGCGTGTTACTTCCCTCTCATTCGTAATTGCCGAGCGTCTGACAGAGGGAGTAGGTACCGATCTTTGGTATGACCATGCCGCGACGCACCCGCGCCCTCCCGACTGTGAAGCAAACGCTCTAACCACTCTAGGCCACTCCGGTTTACCGACTTACTTACCTAAACAGTTGAGATTTTCATATCACCCTGAATCGTTGGTCTAAGTATAGTGTTTGTGCCTAATCTCTTTCTGCTCTGAAGAAATTTGTCAATTTGTTTTTCTGTCCGTACGGACAGAAACATACACAGCGGCCTATTATCATGCAGAATGGTGCAAGATACCAAACCTATTGTGCATTTTAGGGGGGGGGTGAAAGTACCAATTTGGACAGATGTACTCTTGATTATGCTAAATAAATCTCGGTCTATGGGGCCAAATTAATTATCCTTCCAAGATGGCCGCCAAATTCAAAATGCCGCCACTTTTAAGATGTCATGTTTTTATAAACGTGCTTTCTATATTTAATATAATACCAAATTACCATTTGTTGTGTTGCGTGTCCATTTTAGAACTGGGAAATACCCCTATGGACACTCACTCTGAGGCTAATTCATTTTTTACATTAGCAAATTGATCCACATGGTCAGAAAATCCAAACTAGGTGGCCAATTTGGAAGCATATCATTTGATTATCAAGAAATTAATGTTTTTTCTTGATCTTGTTTGATTCCCTAAGGTTCTTATTGAACAATTGCATTAAAGATAGAATTCACATCACCTTAAGATGCAAGCAAATCAGACTTTGAATCCAAAATGGGCGGCGAAATAAAAAATGGCGGCAATTGTCACTAAGCTTTATCCTTTGAATATCAAGAAATGTATGTTTTCTTAATCTTGTATATACTCCTCAAGGAAGGAATTCACATCAACTTAAGAGGAAACCAATGAATGTTCATGTTGTTAAATTGCTTCTTTCCATTATAATTTGGCCAGATGGCTGCCAACCTCGAACGCGTGTCCTAGGACGTTCCTGTATGATTCCTCCGTGCAACTTGAATGTTTTTTTTTCATTAAAAAATTTGATTTGTATTGTTGGCTCTTTCCTGCCAAGGAAGATGTGGAAACAGACCCCTTTGTAGAAGCAACCTCAATATCTGCTAACAACATCGAAGTCCTCCCCATGGAGCTCGGCTCTGTCATAGTTATATCAGTATACAAAGCCTCCATCAGTAGATTTCAAGCACCCTCAATTCAATTTCGGGATTCCAATAAACCTCATTCTATTGACGAGTCAACGCCATAGTACCAATGGGGCTACAATGAAGCCCATAACACGGGACAAGCTGTTGAAGAATGGTTAGCAGTCAACATCTACATATCACCTTCACGACCCTACTGCCGCTATCATTTTATAATGCGGGGGGTGGCCCATTGGAAGAGAGGTTACAACCTGATCTATATCGCTATTGTTGGCAAAACACCTCTAACCTGGAGGGCTGATTGTTCTGAATCATGTTCCACTAACTCTTAGTCAATGCTGCAATCAGTAAGACCAAACAAAGTGCCTTTTACGGCACGTGACTACAGAACAAAGAAGGGTGCGCCCCAAAAATTCCATAACGATGACAAATTTGCCCAGTATGATAAGACTTCCCGGGAGTTGAGCCAATAGGCTGTAGGACGGAATACATACCGGGCCTTTCCAAGGAATATATGCTAAAGGATAAAGGTGTCTTCACCACGTTTTAAGCCGATCCTTTCTCAGTTTAAAACAACTGCTAAAGGTGAGGAAGTGGATCCGAGGAAAAGGATCAAAACCAGGCACACCTTAATTGAATCCACCGATATGATCCACAGCAGTCAGAAATGTTACACCCAACCAAGTTGAAATTTTAACTACTTAGTTCTCCAGGTAGATAAGGATGGATATTTATTAATCTTTCTCTGGAGATAGCCAACGCACACAAGTGTTGAAAAAAGGGGGGCCTGGCCGGATTCGAACTGGCAACCTTCGTATTACTAGCACGGCACTCTAACCAACTGAGCTATCAAGACTGTGTTGGTAGAGGAGCGATAGATATCATCTACAGGTGTTAGGTTTGAAAGGTGTCCATCGCTTTTCTAGCGGATAGCATCAGAACGGTATATTTACATATACAACTTATATTTGTTTTCAAATTTTAACTACTTAGTTCTCCAGGTAGACAAGGATGGATATTTATTAATCTTTCCCTGGAGATAACCAGCGCACACAAGTGTTGAAAAAAAATGTGCGCCTGGCCAGTTTCGAACCGGCGACCTCCATATTACTAGCACGCTGGGAAAGCAATGGACACCTTTCGAACCTAACACCTATAGATGATATCTATCGCTCCTCTACCGACCCAGTCTTGATAGCTCAGTTGGTTAGAGCGCCGTGTGCAAAATCCATTCAAGACACAGATATGTACTTTCCATCTACGCAACCGTGAAGCCAAACGTCAGCTTAAATTAACCTGGTCTGGAAGACCCCTAGAGCACTGTGATAATTCTGTCTACCTAGGAGTTACCTTGGACCGCACTCTCTCTCTCTCTCTTATAAGACCCACATCATGAAAAGAAGAGTAAAGTATGTTGACGTAATAACATCCTGAACAAACTCACTGGCACAAGATGGGGTGCTCGCCCACATACCCTAAGATCGACGGCACGTGTCCGGTACTACGTATGTGCAGAGTATGCTAACCCTGTATGGGAAAGGTCAACCCCATGGCCAAAGCTTGATCTCAGCATTACATGCCTCCTGCCAGCTTATCACGGAATGTCACGGCCAACTTATACATCCTAGTCAGGAATTGCTCCACCAAACATCTGTTGTAGTTGTAGTGGCAAGCATGGAAGAGCGGTAGCTGCCAAATATCTACTGTGAAACACCCTATGTCTTGACCTAGACCGTTGCTAACCGCCTAAATCCAAAGAGAGTTCTCAGCAAAGTCCAAACCCCTTGAAAACATCTCAAAAGTAGTTTAGAAGTCGCCTTGGTGGAAAGAAAGACTTGCTATCAACCAAGTAACATCTATTGGTTATCATGCCGCCGATAAAATTCGGGCCCGGGGGGGAACCTTAGCGTTACGGGCCCCCTTTTACCAACCTTGCGTTTTCCATAACCCCATTGGGGTGGAGATTTTTGAAGTTACAGTGGCTGGCGTGTGTGAACTGCATAATGTGGTTTGATGAACTTACTGTTTTTTTGTTTTTGATTTATTCATATGTGTAATGCTTATGTAGATGGCCCAGGGGTGGGTGCGGGAGGGTATGTACCCCCTCCCGCGCAAAGCGAGGAACCTTTGCAATGTTCCACTTCCAAAACACATTTCTCATGAAAATTTGATAGAACAAATTAGAAGTTTGTAATGTTTCACCTTTTAATTATCGAGGATGATAAACGATTCTAAAAAGTAAAATATAGCTGATGGTATTAGTTTAGTTGTTCAAATAATAATATACAGAGGGCTCATGAAGAGTTCTGTCTGAAGTTGGCCCCGAAGCGCGGAACACTTGTGACTTTCCAAAACACATGCATACTTGATAGAAACACTTTGAAATTGGTAATAGTCCACTTTATAATTCAATGTGCAAACTGCTTTATACACAAATCTTAAATTGTTTTTGTTTATTTCTAAGACCAGAGAGGCCCTACACTAAATTTATCAACCGCGCGTGCGCGAAAAAATGGAATTCGTGGGTTACAGATATTTTCTCACGTAAACTTTAGGTATCATTGTCGCAGGAGGGTAAACGGGCCCCGTATCCTCCAATGCTCACTCGCTCTCTCTTTCCCTCCCTCTGTCTCCCTCTCTGACTTTTGGCCCAACCGCAAGGGCTTAACTTTTATTTTTTTACGGGCCTTAGTACCCTGGCCCCCTAGGACCCCGGGCCAGGGGTCAATTACCCCCTTGACCCCCCCTCTCGGCGGTACTGTATTGTTAATTGAACTGATGAGCATCACCCACCTAATCTGACTCCTCACGGCCTGAATGGCGATGCCTCACAGATTCAGAACCAGAATCGGATAATCCAAGGTGCCCTTTCAGAATGGTGCGACCTGATCAGACACACCTTAATTGTAAGGAACAGCCACCACAGACATGCTCCTTCCGCCGGCTTATCACAGGTGCCTCCGTCCACACCATGGAAAACTCTACATCCTAGCAGAATTGCTCCACCAGAGATCCGTCGTAGTGTAGCGAACGTGCAAAAGCGTATCTGCCAAGTCCTAATGTGCAGCACCCATGTCTTTGGACAGATACCTGCTGCCAACCGCCTAAATCCAGAAGTTTTTCTTAACCCAAGTCAACCTCTTGAAACCTCTCTAAGGAGGTCAGAGAGTCGCCTTGTGGAAAATAAGACTTGCCATCAACCAAAATAACATCTATGGGATTGACCTGGTGAGCATCCTCCCCCTTGGGATTCTTGACTCCTCATGGCTGCAGCGATGCCCAACAGATTGAGACCAGAATTGGCCGCTCTAAGGTTTCTTTGCAGAGGTGGGCCCTACCTGGAAAGCAGATCAGGACACTAACCTTCGGTGTTTGGAATCAGCACGATAAAGACAATGGAACATCTCTTGTGTCTGCCCACTGCTGGAGTAAACAATGCACAAACAATACCTTGCGCAATCTTGAAGCAGCCAGACGTTTACCCATCTCTGGCTGGATCATATTGAGAACACGTGTTTGGACACTATGGAAGAAAAGAACCACAGACATGGAACATCTCTTGGTCTGCCCAAATGTGTGGCTCAACAATCACAGGCAAGGACCTTGTAGAATTCAGTGTCTGCCCAATGGTGGAGCACCAATGCACCTGCAGAATTCAGTCAAGCTGCAACCTTGTGTACCCACAAAAAAAAAACATCTTTGGTAGTTTTGGTCCATTGTAAACATGAATTAATAACGTACTCCGTATTAAATACTAACAACGTGACATTATCGCTATTTTGAATATGTACCAGTATTAGAAATTCCACATTGACAGCACCAGGCTGCACATAAGATTACCTGGTAGAGATGGCAATAGGACCTGTGGAGGTACGATTGACAAAGAAAATCAGCAGTACATTTAAGGCATGTTAGTAAATTTATAGTGGCATCCGTTTGAACATGACAGCCATATTGTTTATGTGATCCACACAGACAAATTTGTAAAATGTTAACCATACCAAGACACTAATGATGTTTTTTGGTAGAATGTTGATTAAATCTTATTAAATTTACCATGACACATATAAAATCAATACACCTTTAACATACCAAGGTTTACAGTAGCTGTCATTTTTAATTTGGCAGCCATTTTGAATATGCAGCCATTTTGATATTTACAACAATAAAATGTAGCTTTGGAAATGTTCATGTACCAAAGTTTTAGAAAATCAACGAAACCCAATGTTGTGCACTATAAAACTACAAAATAAGCGAGCTTTTTCCTGTGAGCGGCAGCCATCTTGAAATTATAGGCCTCAATGTGTGACCGCCATTTTGCATTAAACTACGATTTGGTGAAAAACAGAAATATTGATTTAAAAATTTAGCCAAGTCTTATCTGACCTATTATAAAGTTTAACCATATATTTGCAATGATTAAAAATGTTTTTTTACTATTTTATTATTTTTTGAAAATAGAGCATATTGGAAGGAAATTAAGGCCGCTAGACCCAGATTTGTTAAGCATATCAATAGCTACCTCTTTGCCAAATTTGGTAGTTTTCACCCAAAATGCACCATACTTTCACCATTCTGCCTGACTAATATGGGTCAAGCGTAATAAAAAAAACATTTTGCTCATAAACTATAGTCTTTGAGTGACATTTTTGCCAACAAAATTGGGGTCCTTTGGATGACAGTGTGACCTTTTTTTAAATGAAGGGTGAGTGAGATAGCCGATACATAATGCTAGTGAAAGTTATTTCAGCAGGGGTGGTGCCATGAGGGTGGCATGGGGCGGCTCCCCCCCCCCCCAAGTTTTTAAGATTTTAGGAAAAACAGGGGTTACGCAATAATTGCACCAAACATTATTTTTAACCAACCAAAATGAGTTCATTTGGTATTGTTCGCCCATTTGATGTTTCGCCCTCCAATGATTTTACCTGGCGCCCCCGCCCCTTATATTTGATTGTTTGGACCACAAAGTCAGAAAAATAATGCGGATTATACCAGAAAACTTCAAAAATTCCATCCCAAATGACAAATAATTTAGCAAAATTATAATTATGTGCGACGTTGTTTTCTTAATCTTTGTGATCGTTATTATATATGTGAGAACATTGCTAATGTAATGTTGCCTTGTTTCAGATATCGCCGAGAAAGATTATTTTAAAAATTTCAGTTGATTATGACAGTTCGTTTGATGTTTATTGAGCAAATGTTTGTATCACGCTTCCTGTAATTTCGGACCAGAAAATACAAATTGCGATTTCTTCAGAGTAGATTGATTTACACGTATGATTAAAGCACACCACACTATACTTAGGCAAACGGTTCAGGTGATTTTTTAGGGGCAAAGTCGGGGGGGGGGGGGGGCACGAGGCTATCTGGCGGATCAAAAAATGCACCTTAGGCTTTAACTTTTTCATTGCTTGGGAGAATACAATAGTGTTTGGCTTATATATATAGGAACAAGGAAATACCATCCGTGCAATCATTAATGTGCTGATAATTAAATGCCATGTTAATATGAGTGAGGCCAACACCCCCCCGGGGGCTTTTTTTTAACCCCATTTAAAAAAAAAAGTTCACCCAAACAAAAAGACCCAGTTTTTGGCAAATCATATCGAAGGACCCCAAATTTTGGGGGGAAATTTTGAAAGAGAGAAAGAGAATAAAAAACATAAATTTAAGAAAATTTTGCAACATTTTCCCCCACAGACTCAATTTTTGGGAAGAATTTAGCAAAAAATTGTACCCGGAAAACTACTTTTGCGGCAATTCGGATTGTCTCTACCAAAAGATCCCAATGTTTCAACGCCCTTGTCACTGAATGCCGAGTTTGGAAGAGCGCCAGGCCTTACACCCATATAAATTTCATATGTGAGTGTTCGTCAACCGAGAGGGCTAGCACCCACGCACGAAAGACACTGTACGGAGTGGTCAACTATTAATGGGATAAACTGCAGAGGGCAAGCTAATCAATTGGCATCAACTGACCCGTGAAATGGTCATTTGGTAAAAAAAGTGACATTTTGGACGCCATTTTGAATTTTGAGGCAAACGGCAGCCATTTTGGATATTCAAAAATTGTTGTAATTTGCTGGATATGTCAATAAGTATCTGAGAGATAGAAAACATACACTTAAGTTCAAACGATTGGTGGTGTATTATGCCATAACTATACATTTGCCAATTTATGCATCATTTCATGGCAGCCATTTTGGATTTTCTTGTATTTGACGGCCATTTTGAATTTTGAAAACGACAAAAATGTATTCTTTGTACCCAAACACATCTAAATTGACACTAAAATCATTAGAACTGCTAGTAAACAGTGTCATATTCTCATTTAGTTAGAAAGTGTAATTTTGGGCGCCATTTTGAATTTTCAGGCATACGGCAGCCATTTTGGATTTTGAAAATGATTGCAATCGATTTGTCATGGCTGAAAACATATAATGCACACCAGAATTACAATAATTGGCCACAGGATACTGAAAAGTTAATTTCGACCCCCAAAATGGGAGCACCCCCGGAAAAAGCACTTTGGGCACATTTTTTCAAAAAACGGCCGGTGGGATCGTGTTCCCGGAAAATTTTAGTCCAGAAACCACTTCAAACATAAAGTGAACACCCTTTCCCATCCGTTTATGTCTGAGAGGCTGACTATATGGTGCAGAAACATTGCCAATGAAGGTGGGAGCTGCAGGACTTTTTAAGTGTTACTTATACCAGGCAACTCATGCCAGTTGAAAATATCTCCTGGAAAAAACATCCTACCGAATATCGGATCTATGGTGAAATATCTCCTATTACCACAATTGTGGCACAGAATAGAGCACAGTTCGGTCGGCATTGCTTTCAAGTCAAGGACCAAATTATATCAGACCTTAATTCTGTGGAGTCTTCCATGTCCAAGTAGAGGTAGTAGATCACTAACCTACTCTGATATGCTATGCAGCAGAGATACCAGCTTTACTTTGAAGTGGGAGCAGCAATACATGATAAAGGCGTTTTGCAAAGAAATACGCCACGGATTTCGACAAAAGTCAAAAGATGGATGATATTGTCCATCTTAGCTTTGCCAACTTGGCAATTGTTTCGTCAATTGATGCAAATCTATGTGGTTGCCAGCTGACAAAAAGTGCAAAAGTTTGTCTATTCCAGTTGCTTCTCAAAAGATTAACCTCCACAGTATAATTGCCCAATTGATAGCTTTTAATTCACACTCTTTTGGGGTGTATTTTGACCTCTTTTTGGCCCTTTCTAGCATCAATTTTGGAGTCAAATTGATTAAAGATCCACTCTCTAAGGGCAAGTAAAAACAACAAACCAGTTGATCGTCTCTGCCCGCTACGATTTTGGACGCCGCACCGATTTTGTTATTTTTTTTAAAAAAGCAACAACACCACAAAAAAGGTTAAAAAGGCGGGAAATGAAGTCATACCTATTTTAAAAAGTATCCTTCATTTTGTTGAGCAATTTCTTCAATCTTCTTGCATACTACTATTTCCACAACGCAAACGCAATCTTCAAATATATCATGGTGGCCATCTTAGACATGGCGGCCATCTTTGAAAAAATAATAAAATAAGAAATAATAAAGGCCTCCCTCACCACCTTTTTTCAAAGTCCGGACGATCAACTGTTTTAGTTTTTTACTTGGCCTTAAATAGCCTCGTCCCCGGGATCAACAGATTTTACAGGAAGTGATCAGAATGTAATATTGGTGTCTGCAGAAAGGTACTATTTGTCTCATTTACTCTGTGAAATCGTAGGACTTCAAATATTTAATTTAGTTTATTATCTACTACCAATATATTATAGAAATGAGGTTTCATTTTAGAAGTCTTAAAATGCATATAAGTGGAATGATTACCTTGCCATTTGTAACATTTACTGACTCATATTTTGGGTCAATTTTGACCTTTTTTGCCTTTTCTGGGTCAATTTTGACCTCAGATAGATTCCAACATTCAAATTCTTCTTGAATCTACTGCT
Source organism: Ophioderma brevispina (assembly GCA_023653785.1). Classification (NCBI taxonomy): domain Eukaryota; kingdom Metazoa; phylum Echinodermata; class Ophiuroidea; order Amphilepidida; family Ophiodermatidae; genus Ophioderma; species Ophioderma brevispina. Next base: position 11,255 of record JAMKCH010032128.1, on the reverse strand, counting down.
ATAGAGTGGAGAAAATGAAATACTACTGCATTTTAATATAAAGTTGAAATAAATACATCACCATTCTATGATTTTTACCTTATTTGGGTCAATTTTAAGCCCTTTTTCACCCTTTTCTGTGGTCAAATTTTACCCTAGATTCCAACATTCCATTTCTTCTGGAATCTTCCGCTATAGAGTGGGGAAAATGAAATACTAGTTTAAGTTGGAATAAATATATCACCATGCTATGATTTTTACCTCATTAGGGTAAATTTTAACCCATTTTTGGCCATTGACCCCAGATTCCAACATTCAAATTCTTCTTGAATCCACGGCTATAGAGCTGGGAAAATTAAATACTACTATATTTTAATATGAGGTTGGAATAAATACATCATTATTCTACGATTTTTACCTTACCTTATTACCTTAGTTTTACCTGCTATAGAGTGGAGAAAATGAAATACTATTGCATTTTAATCAATCAATCAAATCAATCAATCAAATTTATTTTGTTCATCACATCATCACATCAAACAATGAAATACAAGATATGAAATTGCAGTACAAATAAAAATGGATTTCACAATAGAAATCAGATTATCATTTATAGGATATAATTAAATTAGAAAATAGTGATGAACGAGGTCACTGCTAAACGCTAAGCGTGAAAATGCAGTAACCTCACCTAACTTACGTGTTACTACGACAAGAGAGAGACAAAAAAAGAAATTACAAATCAAGACAAAAAACAGGACAGACAATACGATACATATTACATTGGACAAAGACAGCCGACAGTCAAATTCCAAAGATAAGGAGGTACAACAGAGTAAAAAGACAGAAAATTATGAAGTGATGACAGCACTACACGAATTGATGATACTCTTTTCATATTAAGTTTTGAAGGACGATAGTTGGTGAGTTTTTATATAAGAAGGCAGATTAGCCAATAGTAGAGGGCCTTGAACATCAGTAAATTATTAGCAGTACCCGTATTAAATGTTTACACCGGTATTTGGCTTGCCTTGTCTCATAAATGGTGTGTATTGATATAAAATTTAAAAAAAAAAATCCTACAAAAAGTCGTCCGGTCGAAAGTTATAGTTGTATTGATACAAGATTTCAAAATATAACCAACGTACAATGAATTTTTTATCCATATTCTCAAGCTATTTTGCAATAGAGTTTCAATAATGCCATATGCGGTAGTCGTTTAGTTTAGCCTAAAGCCAAATGATAGGGGTGAGAAGACTGTATTTTGTAGACAGTTATGTATAACAATAGAGACGACCTTTTCAAAATTTCCGAATGGATGGAAGAATTGAAATGGGTCTATATTAGAAAATCGGTTTGGTCGCCTGCTTTGAATATTGGTATACCATTTGCCTGTTTTAATTGGTTGGGAACAATTCCAAATGTAAATAAATTAAAAATTGGAAAAACACCACTAATGGATGGAATAATATGTTTTTAGGAGGTTATTGCTAATGTCATCAGATGGCTTGCTATTACTAATTTTTTTAAATTTCGCTGTTAATTTTATAAGTTCATCAGAAGAAGTTGGATATAGGAACAGGGTATTGGTGTTATTGTGCTGCAAGGGAGTTTTAAAATCATTTAATGTTTCAGGGGGATTTATTGTTGGCAACGAGTAATCCCCTAATTTTCAAAAGTTGTTACAGTTCACTATGGGCTCCATGTCCCGTGATACCTTTCTTTCACCCTCGCTATTGTTTAAAAAATCAGGAAATATTAAAAATAAAAAAAATAAACAAATTGTTTAAACGTTTTTCACTTTTCCTTAGTTATGCTTTTAAAATTATTTTCACTTTTATTGGTTAGTAAAATTTTTTAACTAATACGCAATAAAGAATTTAAGTGGGGGTTAACGGTATTTGGTAGATTTTTTAGTGTATTATCATCACTTGCTTTAGAATATTCTTTTATATAATTTATCTTTGGTTTTGTATTGGATTTTATTACACCTTTAGTGACTCCACGGTTTTTTTGAAGGGGGGGGTGAATTATGTTTTGAAATGGTTTTATTTGTAATGGCTAGACGTTCAGGAGTTGAGAGAATTTTGAGATGAATATTTTATGCTTGATCTGGGGTCCTCTGTACTAATACCGTGTCCAGTCAACAAGGACAGATGCATTTATTCAGGGCCTTTTATTTTATTGGAGTTGAACTTACGGGATTTTATATATGTGGTTTCGTTGAAGTAGGCCTATAGTTATGTGAGTAAGGAAGACGGGAAAATGATCCGAGAGATCAGTGACATAACACCAGAATTTAATAGGGATTAATACATTTAAACATAATTTTCCCATCAGAGACACACTGGTGTGGCCAGTACTGTAACTGTTGGATCGAGTTGGGCGATCGATACTGGGAATAAATCATAAAATAAAATAAATTTAATAAATTCGTTTTAACTCTGGCGTCTTTGTCATGATAAGAAGATCGCGTTTAAATCCCCCCCATTATATAGCACGGTCTCTTTTCCCTAGAATAGTGTTTAAAATTTTCCCCAGTTGGTCTATTAAGTCAGAATAAATCCCGTCTCAGGTTTATAGATAATGCCAATAATGGTTTTAATGGAATGTAAATGGAAATTTCAACGAATATCGAATCACAATCTTACAAATCAAGGGTAAGATCGGATCTAATTCGATATTTATTAAGTCCAGAATTGATAAAGAGAGCCGGCCACCTCCCCTCCGATCATGTCGAATACATTTTCAGATGAAGTCGTCAGGAGGCAAATCGTCCTCAGTTGTAACCCATTTTTCGCTGGAGAATCAGTAAATAGGAACATGGTGTTGTAACACGACCAGATAGGAACGAGATTATTGGAAATTTTTATTGGAAGACGCTGCGTTTGCATGGTATAAGTGATAATAGATGTAATGAGATGGTTTGTGTGTGTTTAAGTTTTCAGCGGTATAGTAACGGCATTGATGTCATTTTGTTTGTAGATATAATCAGTATCATCGTAGAGTCTTCAAAGGATTAAAGAGACGTGGTCAAAAAGCAAATGGCTGGAAAGTAGGAGTTGATTTTGTGTCGGTCCATACGAAACACAAAACCTTAACAATATCAATACAAAATAATATATAGAATAAGTACTTAAGAGATATTATGAACTTAGAAAAAATATTTAAGCATAAAAATACAATGGATAAATTAAGCCTACAAGCGGAGCTTAATAATAGCTCCCAGAGTCACAAAATTCATTAAACACAATTTACGTAATGGGTTAAAACATCTAAAAATCATACGGGAATCAATATTTAGATGAAGTCCTAATATACATACATCACTGATATTCCTTTTGTACCTGCAGGTAGGTAAATTATCTACTTAAATCATAGGAAATGGAAACACATAAATTAAACCATAAGTAATTTTAAGCCAGTAACTTTATAGTGTCAGCCATGCACACCCATAAGAAATGGGACTACATAAGCTTAAATAATGCCCCACCATTATGACCCTTCTTATTTGGTGTGCATGTTGACAAAATCTTAGTAATAAAATGAAACAATATTATGAAATAATTTGCTAATTACAATGAATATAATAAAGCCAAGAAAGACGTATGTGGCAAAGTATAATCAGGTTAACCCCTTGCCCACAGCTTGGTATGTCTATGTAAAATGGAATATCATAAACGAAGAGTCGAAGATATCCAAGCTATGGGCAAAGGAACAACAAAATTGATTTCCCACAGAACAACACGTCTCCGGTGCTCGTTCTTTTTGAAACTCAAATAAGACAAGTAAGCATAATTCCCAAATGAATTTACAACTACAATACAATGATGTGTTGCCAATATAATTAGAGTTGACCCCAGCCCAGAGCTGGGTATGTGGGAATGATCTATCGCTCACTAGGGAACAACTATAAATGATGGATAAACGGTACCAACCAGGTACTAATATAACTATACACAAACTGATCATGAGAAAACAATCAAAATAAGTGTAATAACAATAAACATTTACCAAATTACCATCATGGAAATAATTTGCTAACAAAATTTGTATATCCACCTATACAATACATGCATGCAAATGACTTGTGTGGCAAAGTATAATCAGATTGACCCCTTGTCCACAGATTGGTATGTGTCTATGTGGAAATGGAAAATCACAAACGAAGAGTCGAAGATATACCAATCTATGGGCAAAGAAACACAACAAAATGTGATTCACAGAACACCGCTTCCCTGCTCTGTGCATTATTGAACTCAAAAAGACAGTACTAGTCCAGGACCTGCTAAGAACCCCGCTTACAATTATCGCAAGAGATTCTGATATTGATTTGAGTTGTGGAACCATTTACCTTTAAGAATCCACATGTGCTTTTCGAAACCCGGCTGCGAATTCCGAAAATCCAAGAGGGCCGCCGGTAGCCATTTTAAGAATATAAATTTAATTTGATACCTAAAAGTGGTGTTATACCTCGTTTAAGTAGATGTTTTGGGGGTGCTGGGAATTCATATCTGACATCTTTTTTATCATTAGAGGTCCATTTTACAGGGTTGGAATTTGGAATTCCAAGATTGCCGCCGCAGTCATATAAAAGACCATTTTGGAGACTTAACCTGTATTATGTTAATACAAACAAACCGTTTTTAGGGGTTTTTAATGGTGCTGGGAATTCTTCTGACTCGTTTATTATTTAATAATTAGAAGTCCATGTTACATGGTATGGATTTGGAATTCAAGATGGGGGCACCGCCGGCTGTGATTGTTTAGTACACATTTTAAAGATTCATCCGAGATTTATGTGTTATACCTCTTTTAGTGCAGGGACACCATATTTAACACCATTTTTATGAGTAGAGTACCAAAGTTAGGGTCAAGGAATTCAATGAAATCATTGATAACAATGCTAAGACCATTTAGTGTTGCAGGCAGCCATCTCTTGAATATCAAAATGGCCGTCCCCGTTAACTACTTTTTCCTATATCCTGGTCCCTGAGATTCGTAGAGTCAAAATTCTGGTGTCTACACTCCGTTTTTAGGTCAAATATCAATGACACCATTGATACATGCTGTAACCATTCATTGCGTCAGCAATCTTGTAATTTCATTCAAATGGCCACCAGAAAAATGGTTTATTACATACTATCGCCTGTGAGGCGGTAGAGGCAGAATTCTGGTGTCTATACCCATGTTTACACGGTCAAGGAATCCAAAAAGTCAAAGGTAACTTTACTGGTTTCTTTGTGGCAGCCATTGGTTTGTTTAGTTTGAATGAATTCCCTCCTTTGGAGATATGAGCACCAAGTATAGAAATATAGTGGTCAAATTGCACAGAAGTCATTAATTTGGTACCTGTGAGTTGCTGATGTTTGACATATTTTAGAATGACATTATGCCAAAAGCACAGAAGTTACTGGTTGGTAAGGGAACAATGTGGCAGTGACAATTTGGGGCAGTGTCATTGGTAATGACCATGTTGGTGGTACCAATTGACACAAAAAAAGGCAAATAAACAAAAATCAAAAATTAAATTTATATTTTTATAAATGGGCCTACCGGCGCCATCTTGGAATTTTCGAATTCGTCGCAGCCGGTTTCGAAAAGCACCTGTGTGAATTCTTAAAGGTACATGCGTCCATCAACATCAATCAAGTCTTCAGAATCTCTTGTCGGAGAATTGTCATCGGGGTTCTAAGCGGTCCTGGACTATAAGCATAATTCCAAATGAGATTTACACTACAAAAATGATGTGTGGGCCAATAATAATTTTTAGAGTTGGCCCAGCCAGAGCTGGGTATGTGGGAATGATAGATCGCATACAGTAGGAAATACACTTTTAATGATGGGAATAACGGTAGCCAAGTACATAATTAATAGACAACTGATCATGAGAAACAATCAAATATTTGTAAGAAAATAAACCAATTCCAATTACAAATGGAAATAATTTGTTAACAAATTTGTATAGATCATGCATGCAACATGCATCAGCACGCAGCACGCATACATCATACCGCATACATGCACACATGCACGCACGCACGCATACAGCCTACTAATACATACATCATCTACTACATACAACATACATACGTGCAATACATACAGACATCTACCACACACATACACACACATACCTACAACATACACAATACATAGATAACATACATACATACATTCTTAAGATTGGACCTCTTGCCCATCAGTTGGGTTTCTGAGAATGTTCACTGGTTGAAATCAGGATATACCAAGCTATGGTAAAAGGAACCACATTATACATAACTGTGGGATATGAACATAGTTCATATCAGTTGAATAAATACCTCACCATTCTTGATTTTAACCTTCTTTGGGTCAATTTTAAGCCCTTTTCCACCCTTTCTGGAGTCACATTGACGCTAGATTCCAACATTCCATTCTTCTTAATCTTCTCTAAAGATGGGGAAAATAATCGAATCACCATTCTAATATTTTTACCTCATTTGGGTAACTTTTGACCCCTTTTTGGGCCCTTTCTGGGTCAACAAATCCCCAGATTCTCAATATTCCAATCATCTTAAATCTACACTATATCTTGGGGACAATTAAATACTATTACATTACTATGAAGTTGGAATCACCATTCTATGATTTTTACCTATTTGGGTCAATTTTTAACCCCTTGTTTGGTCCTTTCTCGGGTCAAAATTAACCCCAGATTCCACATTCAAATTCGTCCTTGATCTACACTATATAATGGGGATGTTATCTGTATTACTTTCATATGAAACGTCGAATATAAATCGCCATTCTAGAGAATTTTTACCTAATTTGGGTCATTTTGACCTTTTTGTCCCATAACAGAATTGTGGCACCATCGTCGGATTTCTACATCCCCCATGCGATATCCCCAAATATGTACCTATATGTGTAGCAATGACATTTTTTCTACTCTTCCACCTACCCCGTGGTGCCCAAACTGGTCCGGGCTGACATACTATTTACATTTCTCGCAATCTTCTCACGCACATCTTGATAATTTGCAAAACGCATTCAAAGTCCGAAACACTTGATGTGCTCAAAATAGTGTTGGGTATTCGATTTAAATTTCCCTCGATATAGACCAAGTATTGCCTTCTGTATGCGTTGTATTTTAAATGGTAAACACTATCTCTACTTATTTCTTTAGTCCTGATACAGTCCCCGCCCATTATATCATGCTTTTTTTTTTAAGGTAGACAAGAGATGTTCTTTCCTGTGAACCGTTTAAGAGTCTGTACACCACATGACTAAAGAATAATCAGCTATAACCTCTCTTTTGGATACAAAATACCTCACATTTTATAGTGGATTATTTTTATTCGTGTCAGTTCATTAAAAAGTTTTTTGGGCGTGTCCGACGATTCCCTTCGTTCTGATAGGAATGCTACTTACCCAATCACTATAAGGAGAAATTCGATTTCACGATCTGATAAAATTGGCCATAATTAAAAAATTTCCCTTTTTCCTCTCCACGAATACAAGTTAACAAAGCAAAGTGGCCACTGAATAAATTCCAAACACCAAACTTGAACAATCTGAACATTCAACATGAGAAAATTATATGAATAAGCTTTTTAGTACTACTGCACCAATTGAAAGTTTAAGGACTACTAGAAATCTGATACGTATTTCTCACGAACGCCAGAAAGCGAGAGTCCGTGTTCGAACCGGTATTTTTTCTTTTCGTCTTTAATATGCTAGCCATTTTTCTTCCTCCGAGCTTCTATATAATATTTTCTTTTAGTCATTTGTGCCAGAAAAAGATTTGAGCGTTTGTTCCAAGTATTAAAAAAATAGCTTTTAACGTTTTGGGTCACTCATACCAACTACCATACTTTAACTGGCCGAATCCGCCTCTCACCTCAGTCCGATGTTCGTAACACTTCATCCGTTCTTTGATTGACGGCAAATAAAGGAATCGATAGGGTGTCTCACACACTTTACGACGATCTATGCAATAGAATCTGTTATGAATCCTTTACATCTTCGACAATACAAAAAGTTCAACGGTCAAATAGGTTAAAGCCATCACTTCTGTTGAACAAAGTGGAGCATTTCAGCTGTAATATGACTTATTTAAGTTTTATCTGCAACACAGCTGCCCCTCCAATGAATTCTTACACATGACAAATATGCGTTTACTACTGACAAGGCAATAAAAATCAGACATAATGGCTGTTAGTCAATTGTACGCTGTCAAGCAATAGACCAAGTTTAACATCAATGTTTTGTAAACATTTAGAGGGCCCTGGTAATCTGTGAAATAGCTCGGCCAGACTGTTACAACACTGTGCATGTGTACTGTTAGAGTTTTAATACTATGGCCATAAAGATTCGCAGGCATGGATTCACAGCAACAAAAGAAGTGACTTAGGATGTTAACTGGGTTCTATAGCGGAACCGGACCCGTCGTCATTATTTAGGGAACTCAGGATAGAGGTCTGGATTCGGGGTGTGGACCAACTATGAAGTATTATTTAAATCTGACATTGGTCAGATTTTGATTCGCAATATTAATACGTTAATTTTGCCGCATTTTATGGAAGTTTACTGCTCAGTCGCATATAAATGAAAGATCCTATTCATCTTATATTTCACAGAGTGTAAGCTTTCCATACACAAGCGTTGTTTTGAGAAAGTGACAATCGCCATGTCAAAGTCCCCAACGTTCAAAGAGGATCATTTGCAGCTAGACACAACTTTGAAATCTTCACTTCAACAAGCCTACCAACTGTGATCAGTGCAGTAGCTTTATCTTCGGATTCTCTCGCCAAGGTATCTTTCGTAGTAAGTGATCTTCAATAATTTCGTATCTCAACACTTAGCCTCTCATTGGACCGCACTTCCTTGCAATTACCAGTGCGCCGCCAACCGATTGCCTCGGAGAGGCGATGTTTGCCCGATGCATCATGGGAAAGGTCGACATCCAAATATTACACATGAACACGTCCATTATTCATTTAGTTTGTCATGTAAATCGGCTGCGTGCCGAATGCACATTAAAAAAACCTACTTACAAAAAGTAAACCATTGCCTTCTTTCGAACACACAAATGCTTTTTGTTTGAGCTTTTTCCAACCTATAATCCACTAACGATCTTTAGATTTCAAGTTTATTGGGGTGATATACATAGAGACCTAACGCCGACGTTATATGCGTGCTTTTCGTGCGTGGGAAAGTTAGGGCATTTCTTTATGCATCTGCACTCCGAATAAATCTGAAACCTAGAAGTCGTAACACTTGTGGCGTTAATCGAATGTAAGTTGGACGGCGACGTCGACTCTTGCGGTCAAAAATTGAACTGGCACGGGTAAGGCTGCGGGCGCACCGTATTCAAATTGTGAGAATTGCACATATATTGAAAAATTAGCAATTTAGCGCCATTTTTGTTTTCAATTGTGGGTTGGTTTCTTCGCATTGGCCGGTTGTGTGCCAGGAGATACAGTCCTCCAGGCTCACAGCCCGCCCTACAACGGTTAAGAAAAGCCAGTGATAATTGATAATTGTAAGATTTATTTCAAACACTTTTTAAAAAGATGTGACATATTGTGGTCTACAAATAAAGACAACACCTTTGCATTTGTCTACCTCAAAAGGTTGTCTCTGATATTTGTTTCTATGTATTCATTTTATTTTAAGAATGATAACGGTATAGAAATGTATAGAGGGCATAAATGTTGTGGGGTTAAAATAAAGTCACATCGCTTCACTGAAATAGCCCGATTTCCTTCCGTTCCGGAAAGTGGACACCGTTCTAGGTCGTGGTTTCTCTTAAATCATAGGAAAAGTGGTTCGGGAAATAATTTGATGTATTTCATACTATTGGAGCATTTTAATTTTTTCCTGAGCCGTATTTGGCTAAATAAAATGCTATCACGCATTGTCGTGTGCGTCATGAGGTAAAAGTACATGTTAACCCCCGAATTGTATCTGTGGGCCGAAATCTGGGTTAGACCCATGTATTACCAGAAGGAATGTATGACTTATTTTTTATAATTCAATATTAGATTGCAAGTACTCTACCCACAGAAGATGTGTGAACATAGTTGGTCACCGATGCGATCCTGCAAATGCCGCTTCAGCCACGACGCCCTTGGTGTCAGGCCAGGGAGAGAAGGTGAGACATGATACAATCTATTTTTCTGATATGTGCACCCAAACAATCACCGATGGGTGATTAAAAGCCGATGCCTTTCACCCTTTTCATGCCTCTTGCTCACCGTAGTGTGAATCTACATTTCCTGATCGATTTTCTTACATATAACTCGGGTGTCTGGAAACATAAGACCTAAGACCGAAGACCTAAGACCAAAGACCTAAGACATAAGACTAAAAAATAACTTAGTCGTAGAATGAAATTGATGTCTTATGTCTTCGATCTTATGTTTCCAGACACCCTATAGGGTGTCTGGAAAACAAAGACCTAAGACATAAGACTAAAAAATAACTTAGTCGTAGAATGAAATTGATGTCTTATGTCTTCGGTCTTATGTTTCCAGACACCCTATAGGGTGTCTGGAAAACAAAGACCTAAGACATAAGATTAAAAAAATACTTAGTCGTAGAACAAAATCGATGTCTTATGTCTTCGGTCTTTGTTTTCCAGATCCGTGTGTGGGTGTCTGGAAAACAAAGACCAAAGACATAAGACTCAAAAAATACTTAGTCGTAGAACAAAATCGATGTCTTATGTCTTCGGTCTTTGTTTTCTAGATCCGTGTGTGGGTGTCTGGAAAACAAAGACCTAAGACATAAGACTAAAAAAATACTTAGTCGTAGAACAAAATCGATGACTTATGTCTTCGGTCTTTGTTTTCCAGATCCGTGTGTGGGTGTCGGGAAAACAAAGACCTAAGACATAAGACTAAAAAAATACTTAGTCGTAGAACAAAATCGATGTCTTATGTCTTCGGTCTTTGTTTTCCAGATCCGTGTGTGGGTGTTTGGAAAACAAAGACCTAAGACATAAGACTCAAATATGACAGATATAAAATGTGGAAGATTGATAGATGCTAAAGTTGATTTTCTTGCTGTTTTTCATTCAATAGGGATCAGACAGTCAGAAAATGATGGGTGCAAATTTTCGGACTGCTTCCTCCTTCCTCAAGGGGGGAAATGTTACTACAGGGAAAATTTAAAATCGAGTCAAATTGTGTTTTACTGTACATTAACATGTTCGTCTCCTTATAAGGATTAGAAAAAGTATATATTTGCCTAGGTTCCGACCTTTAGTTAAAGCGCTATAGCCCATAATG